>JAODAL010060373.1:0-20927 GCA_025379985.1 Phyllomedusa bahiana | reverse complement strand
ACTTTTGCAAAAAGTTTTTTTATTAAAAAGTTTTCTTTTAAAAAATATTTTCCGGGAAATTTGGGCAGCCTGAACTTATAGGTTTACCATTTTTTAGAATTGCAGGTTTTTTCCCAATTGTTAGGGAAAAAACTCCCCCTTTATTTTTCGTATACATATAGTAGGTTTTTCATTTTCAATTTTCCCCCAATTCCCTTTTTTGGGATATATCCCCCTTTTTGTTTTTTAAATTAGAATCCGGGCAGTCGCACGGTGATTTGTCCCAAAAAATTTCCTTGAAATTATTCCGAATAAATTTAAGATATTTTGTTTTTTGACTTTGGCGAAACTACAGTTTGTTCATTGGGCACCTTGAATTTAAAATGTGAATACGAAATTTTGTGGGTCAACCACAGGTAAAATTGATAGGTCCCAAAAAATTTCCCTTTTTTTATTTTTAAAAATACATTTCCAGAAAACTTTGTTTTTCCCTTTTTGGGGCGCATTTACAGTTTGTTCTTTGGCACCTTGCATTTAAAAAATGTGAATACTGAAATTTTTTAGTCCCCACAGGTGAATTGATAGGTGCCCAAAAAATACCTTTTATTTACCCTTTTTACTTTTTCAGATACGTGTTTTTTCATTTTGGGCCCCGGGCTGTTTTGTTTTAGATTTTTTTCCCAGTTTTTTTTAAATTACAGAAATTTTGAAACCCCCAAGGTGAATTAAAGGGTGCCAAAATACCTTTTTTAAATTGAATAAAATTACAGATACGTTTTTTTTTTGCACTTTTGCCCAGTCCGTTTTTGTTGATAGACCCAGAAAAACCCCTTACCCCCGGGGGACCCAATTTTTGGGCCCTCCCCTTAAACAAGAGAACTATTTTTGAAATCTTTTATTTTGTCACTTTAGGAGAAAAAACTTTTTGACACTTTAACAATCCATGTGATTAAGAGATTGTTTTCTCATGGGGGGGGGCCCATTTTTGCTAAAAGATATTTAAGAAATTTTGGCCCAAAAAAATAAATTGTTTATTTGGGGAAAAAAATTCAAATTATGGTGAAAAAATTGTGAAAAATTTTAAATTTTTCAAACTTCAAAAATTTTGCATTTTAAGACAGGGTTGTTATTCCACAAAAAATTTTATTTTGTATAACTTGCACCCTACCTATGTTTGAGTTTTGGGCATCTTTTTTTAAAATTTTTTTTTTTTTTTTTTTTTTTACGACTTGGGGGGGTTTAAAAATTTAGTAGTAATTTTAAAATTTTTCCAAAAAATTTGAAATATACATATTTTGGGGACCATTTCCTTTAATTTGGATTTTGATTGCCTGTTGTTAAAAAACCCCAATAAAGGGACCTCAGTAAGAAACTACCCCCTTAAAAGTATTAAAAAACCAAATTTTGGGAAGTTTATTAACCATTAGGTGTTTCACGGGGAATTAAAAAAAGGGGTAAGAGAAAATTTCAAAATTTAATTTTTTTTTGGCGGATTTTCCCAAAATTTTTATTAAAAAATTTTTTTGACAAGAATCCCGGTTTAAAAATGTTTCGGGAAAGAAAAATTAAATTTATTGTTTCCCCAAAATTCTGCCTTTTTTCAGAGATTCCCTATGTGGCCCTAGTGCATTATTTGGCCCCCCACAACCCCTAAATGGGGAGGAGCCCCTATGGATTTCTGGGGCCTCATTTTCATTACAATTTTATTTGGGGGGCCATTGGGGTTTTTTGGGGCCCCCAAAGGCCCCAAAAATTTAAAAAAATCCCCCAAAAAAAGATTTAAAAGGGGGAAACAAACCCCCCTTTAAAGGGAAATTATATCCGGGGGTTTGCATTGAGTAAAAACCCCCCCCACGGGCCCGTTTCCAAAAATTTTTTAGCGTTGGGGTTTCTGAAAAAAAAAAAAAATATATTTTTTTTCCCCAATAATTGCAATTTTAGCTAAAAATGTTTAATTTTTAAAAGGAAATCTTGGAAAAAAAAAAAACCCCCAAAAATTGTGTTAGCAATTTTTTTCCCAAAGTTCAAAAAAACCCCTTACATGTGGGGGTAAACTGCTTTTTGGGGAAATGGCGGGGGTTTTACAGGGAGGGTTTTGGGGGCTTTTTGGGGGTTTTTGGGCCCCAAAGTTATTGGTGGGGCCAGGTCGCATCGGGCAAAGCCCCAAGAACCCAGAAACGGGTAAAACCCTTCCAAAAGTTTCCCTTTTTTTTGGTTCCCAACCCCTGGGTTTCATCTAAGGGTGTTTTGGTGTTTTTTGGGCGCAAAGGTTTTCCCGTAGTTTTTTTTTTTTACCCAATTGGGCCTGGAAATGGGGGGGGAAGCAGTTCCCCCCATTTTTTTTGGGGCTTCATTTTTCAGTATTCGAAATAGGGGAAAAATGAGGGGAAATAAACTTTACTATGGGGGTTTCCGGGCCCTTTGAAAAATTGATATAAATTTTTTTTAATAATTTTTTTTTTTTTTTTTATTTTTTTTTATTACTTTTAAAAATTTAAAAAAGCGGGGTTTTTAAATAAAAAATTTTGGCTTTTTTATGTTGTTCCTATTTGACACCCAATAGCTTTTTTAAATTTTTTTGGGGCATATGGAGTGCTTGTGGGCTTTTTTTTTAGGAGGGGATTTAAATGTTTTTTTGGTCCCATTTAGGGGGCATGTATGCTTTGGATAAACTTTTTTTAAAGGTTTTTGGAGGCATTTTGTCCCAAAAATCCCGCAATTTTGGTAGTGTTTTTTATTTTTTTTTTTTTTAACAGGGGTTTCATTTTTCCCGGAAAATAAATGATTGCTATTTTTTCCTCATCGGGTTTGACGTTTTTAATAGCATCCCACATTTGTACTTTTTTAATGTTTTCCCTGTTTTTTCCCTAAATTTTAAAAAAACTTTTTTTTTAAAAAGGGAAAACACGTTTTTCCCTCACCCCCGTCGGGAGAGCCTTAAATTTTTTTTTATTTTTCTTTTTTATGGAGTTTGAAAAGGGAAATTTTTTTTGCGGGATGAGTTGACTTTTTTATTGGTAAAAATTTTTTGAGGGGGAAAAGGGACTTTAATGATCCCCTTTTAAATCCTTTTTTTGGAAGCGGGTGAAAAAATTTATTGCAACCCTAGCAGTGTTTTTTATTTTTATTTTTAATAGGTTCCCATGCAGTATCCTTTGAAAATTTCATTTTTTATTTCTGGGGTTTGGAGCCGTTAATAGTGATACCCAATTTTATGTAGTTTTTTTTTTTCTTTGGAAAGCACAATTTTTTTAAAAAAAAAAAGGGTTTTTTTATTTTTGTTAAAAAAAATTTATTTAAAACTCGTTTAATTTTTTTAAAAAAACCCAGAATTTTTTTTAATTTTTTCCATTTACAGAGGCTGTGTAAGGCCTTTTTTTTGCGGGATGAACTGATTTTTTTAATTGGTGCAACTTTGCCATTTTATTTTGTTTTTGATGTTTTTCCCCCCTTTTTTTATGTGCTGGGATGTACAAAAATCGCAAATTCTGTGACAGTTTTTTTTTTCTGTTTTTTTACGGCGTTCACCTTTACGGGTTTTTTTAACGTGAAAGTTTTTATAGGGGGGTTCTTTTACGCACGCGGCGATCCCAAATATGGGTTTTTATTTTTTTTGATTTTTTTTGGGAAAAGCCCGGATTGGCTTTTGTAAAGGGGAAAAAGGGGGGTGTACGTGTTTTTATTTTTTTTTTTTTTGGTTTGTGTTTTCCCTTTTTTACCTTTTTTTTTTCCCTTTTTCACATTTTTTTTACACTTTTCCCCCGGGGGGGGAATTTGAAAGGGGAAACGATGCCCAGATCGTTCATTGAAATAGGAGATCGCATACAAGCTTATAGCTGAAAGGTTTGGTTTTCCCCAAAATTGGCAACTGTCTTAAACGCTGCCCCCCCCCCAATTTTGTGGGCTTTCTTTGACTGTCACCGAAAACCCCGGAGGGCTGAAATTCCCAGCACCCGGGGCTCCCCGGTAGGGGATCAGTAGCGGGCCTAGCGCCTTTAAACTGCCCCGTGATTGCGGGCGCGGGAGTCACTCCCTTCCCGCCCGCAGCTGCGATGTCCCCTTTCCACAAAAGTCGCAAACTTCGGGGGGTTAACCCCCGCCGGGTCGGGGAGTTCCCTGGGGGGGGGATGCGGTGATGGCCCGGCGTTTAAAATTATTACCCGGCCGGTTCCATGCCCGATTTTGCGCCCTCCCCCTATGAGCGCGCAAGACCCGTTTTTACTTTACTCAAAGGCAATTTGCAGGAACCCCTCCCCGACTTTCCCGTTTTGAGGTGGGGAAAAAATGTGGGGAAAGGGGGTTAAATTTAAATCAGAAATTGTGAAAGTTACCCTGGGTTAAAATTGTTTGGTCCCCAAAAAATACCTTTTATTACCCGAAACTTTTTCAGAAAACGGGGGTTTTTTGGGCTTTGGCGAGTACGCTTTGTTCTTTGGGACCCCAAGGCTTTTGCACGTAAATCGGGAAAACAGAAATTTTTATAGTTCCACAAGGTGAATTGAAAGGTGAAAAAAATTTCCTTTGTTTTTTACGAAAAATAACGATACGTGTTTTTGCCTTTTGCCCAGCCCAGATTTTTTGATGAGCCCCTTGCAGTTAATTTTTTAAAATCCGATTTTGTTTTGATTAGAGGGATTTGAGAATGCTGTGATTTGCCTCTTTTTAAAAAGAGACTTTCCAAAAACTATTCCTTCCTTCTCAAATTTTATATTTGAAAAATGGAGCGAAAGCGGTGGTAAGGAGAAAGAGGGGGTAGCACTGGGGGTAAGGTACGAGGAAAGGGGCTCCTTCCAGTGCTGGCGGGCAAAAGTACCGCGGATCGTCAGTTGCGGACCCTAGGCTGTCATCGCTGGGGAGGGCCCTGTGAATTTTCCCGTAACGAACAGGTCGCCAAAAACTGTCTTCAGTGGTTTTTTCAAACCCGATCCCGCAGTCTTACTCCTGTCCTCCCAGTCCGGCCAAATGTCATATCAGCATCATCAGCATCCCTCCAACATGAAGCAGCCCAATGTCAAATCGTTTTTACCCCCCCATGTGGATAATCCATTGTCTGAAGACCCCCTTTGATGACAAAAATGCGGTTGGGGTGAAGGATGTAAAAAAGGGCAAAAGGTGATAGTTGCTCTGGCCCCCGTTACTGAGCCATAAGAGGGGAGAAGGAAACCGGTCAATCGGCAAAAATCCCGGGCGGTCGGCAAGCCATGCGGCCCCCCTTTTCTTGTAGCCCGCAGTTCTGGATCAGAAAGTTTAGGAGACCAAGTCACCTGTGTTGATGTGAGATGATGACGACATTTCGGATCCCGTGGGCTTTTCCGCAGAATTTTGTTGCGAAACCTTCATCAGTGGGCGAGGAGGAAGAGATGGGGTTTAGGCAATACGGGCCCGCCCAAAAAGGGGAGGGGGGGTCGCAGAAGTCCGTGATATGATTCCCCGCCGGTCAGGCAAACCCGCCCCGCTTACGCGTCAAAAAGGTCCAGGCCCTCTCAACCCTGGGCCTTTTTTTGGCAAGCCTCTGATTCCCCCAGCGATGTCATATGCCGCCTTTCCCTTAAAAACGCATAAGTAGAGGCAAAAAAACCTTAAGTGGTTAAACCACCACCAAATGTTAGTCACATGCGCGAATCCGGGTTTTAAAAGGGGGGAACCCTTTGGGCCCAAAAAAAGGCCAGACCGACGCTGGGCCTCCAACCATGTCCACCTTGTTCCGCCCCCCCGCCCACACAAGGTTCCTCAGCTGCCCAGTCTTCAGATATGTTCAGGGATCAGCCCCCGCTTCAGCCTCCCCCCGTGCCCAAGTACCCACCGCACCCAGAGCCCCATCCTCCCCTTTCCCCTTCCCGCCAGTTGCGACCTGCACGCCGTACAGCGGCCAGTTAGCAGCCAGCCTTTGTTTCCCCGGGTTTTTTTGGAGCAGAAGAAACACTTTTTTAAACCCAACCATCCCAAAGCCAAAAACCCGAAGTCGGCTTGCCGGTTTTGGCCCTTTGGGAAAAGTTGCCCTTTCCCTCTGGTGGACAAGATGGGGTTTCCCCCACGTCTGGCCCTTGCCTGCCCTCAATACCAGATGCCGAGAGGCATTTCTTTTACGAAAAAAAACCCTCCCTGCCCTTTGGGCCCCCCATGTCATCTTAAAAATTTTAAGCCGGGTTTTCTGATCTGTGGCCGAAAAAAAGCCCTTGACCACCGACCAAAAGCACTGTAAGCAGGCAAGGCCGTATATCTCTGTGACAGTCACTGGGGTTGTGGATGGATGTCTCTGGGGGTGACGGGGGCTCTCGGCTCGGCGTACGCTCTTCAAAATGCAGTTATGGTGCGGGGCTTTTTCCCCCCAAGGTTTGGGGCATCACGTGCCCAGAGAAACCAAGCCGTTTTGGGAAAAATTAAAATCTGTCTTGGTGACCGTCCCACAAGGTGGAGCTGGGGAGGCCCCCGAAACGAGACTGACCCCGGGCTGGGTGACAAAACCCTTGTCCCAGGCAAGGTGGTATGGATAACGGGCCCAAAATTGCTGGCCCCCCTTAAGATCGGTAGGTGGAGCCATCCCTTGTGGAATGTATTAAACCGTTCGCCAAAAATTTCTAAAGAGCTACCCGGGTTGGACTGCCTGCTGAAGAAGGTAAGGTCGAGTTCAACTTCCCCCCGTTCGCACCTCTTCGTCCCCCCGGCTGGTTTTGCAGCGTCAGTCGGCCTACCCGTCAAACCGTTCATTGTTGACGTGGCAACAGCTTGAATTCCCCCCTCACATGCTCCGCGATTGTGGGCAGCAGCGCAAAAGCATTACCCCAGTCGAAGTGACACATGGCCTCACAAGCCCCGGTGCGGACCTCGGGGGGTGTTGAGCCACTGAGGAGTGGAGGCAGGTGAACGAGTCTGCACATCCTTGCTAGTTTTGAAGAAGCCACCAAAATGGTCGTGCGAGCTATTGTGGTGATTGTGTGTTCTGGAACGATCGTTGGACACTCTTGAAACAACAGGTCCGCAGCCAAACGGAGGAGGAGACGGAACAGATGCGGGGACACGGAGCCTTTCTCTCGATTCAATCCACAAGGCCCGGTCAGTTTCACAATTTTGTCGGTCTTCATTCTGGCAGTGGTTTTCGGGGTCCAGAGACCTAGTGCAAGGTGCTGGCGCATTCAGCTTCAGGGTGGCATCATCTCAGGAAAGTCAGGCTGTGTTGAAGCTGTTGCCGGAGGCAGCGGAGGAGGAAGGAGGTATTCCTCGACTCACCGATGTTACCGAGTCCCTGCCTTGGAAAGAAGGGTTGGCGCGAATTTTGAGGCGGAGGAGGGAAGATGAGGAAGATCAGTTTGCTAGTGCCCCCTCGACCTGAGGCTCTGGGAAATCAAGGCTCCATCTCTCACTGACGTGCTTGATGCTCCATTCCCTCCAACATGATCCTCACATTAAGGCCAATACAAAATGAACACAGTTACTGGGTGGCCACCTCCTGGATCCCCGGTACAAAACAAAGTCAGCACTTTCCTTCCACCACCCAAATAGAGAGTATTATGCAGGAACATGGAGACCTTGCTGAATTGATCAACTGGAGGAAATTTGTTGTTCTGCTTCAGTTCTTCAATATGTCACGGTGGAACAACGCCTGCGACGTGACTGCAGTAGAGTGCAGTAGCCGTAGCGGCAGCAGCATGGCAGTTGGAGAAGTCTAATGGGTGACCTCTGGCAATCTTTGTTTACCATCCTCACCAACGCATGCAATGCAGGGCACACAATACAACACCCAGAGACCAGCTTAAGATCATGCTGGTGCACGACTAGCTGCGTCTCATACCACGATGTTTTTGTATGTGTTTCGGTCCCCAAAAGAAACTTCTGGATATTCCCAAAATGACGATTGGCCCGAGCTGGCTCGCCACGCCATAGATGGTGTTGTCTGCCCAGCAGCCAGGTCATATCTGAGCGGACCTTCAACCACAAGCCGGAGGAGGCATTTCAGACAAACGATCGGCTTTCCACAGATAATGTGGATCGTTAGCCTTTCATCAAGATGAATCAGGCATGGGATCTCTGATGATGTTTGTTTGGCCCCAATTAGCCTGAGGTCATCGATTAGTTGCCGGTCTACTTCACATTCCTCTCCAAACCAGAAATGGTCCTCTGAAAAACTTTATTTTAAAATATCATTTCTTACTGCAATTTTTATTCTAGTTCCAACAGTTTCATTTTGTATGGTATTTGCTGTGAGGAGATGTAAAAGCGACACCAAGGTTCATGAACAAACCATATTCCAATTTATTCACTTCATCTTAGAATTTTTCGCATTGGTCAATGGTTTTGGGGTCCATGTTCGTCACAATTTTTAAACTGTGCTGAGAAGTCATATTTTAAATTTTTTTGGGGTCATGTTGCTGTGAGATACAGCAATAATTCATTGGTCCTTTGGAACATGACAATGTTGCTTTTAAGTGGCATCTCTCCCTCACAATTTTTAACCAGTGGCTGAGAAGTCTTTTTTATAATTTTTGGGTCATGCTCGCCTTTGAATATGCAGCAATACTTAAGGTCCTCTTCTAAAAAAATTTTGGATTCTAATAGAAACTTTGTTCTTCACAATGTCAAAAGTGGCTCATGGGTCATGTTTGAATTTTTGGGGGCATTTAGCTGTGAATGCAGCTATATACAGGGTCCTATTATAAAAAAAATGTTGTTTTAACGAATTTGTTTTCAAATTGTCCAAAGTGGCTCAAGGGTCATGCTTGAATTTTTGGATGCATTTTGCTGTGACATGCAGCTATACTAAAGTCCTATTATAAAAAAAAATGTTGTTTTCTAAACAGACATTTGGTTCTTCACAATTGTCCAAAGTGGCTTCAAGGGTCATGTTTGAATTTTTGGGGGCATTTGCTGTGAATGCAGCTCATACTACAGGTCTATTATAAAAAAAAATGTTGTTTTACAGACATTTGTCTTCACAATTGTCAAGAGTGGTCAAAGTGTGATGGTTTGCTGTCAGAAACAGGAATAGGTTGGACCACTGTTAAATGGACACCATATTGCAAAGATGATGTTTTTGCAAGATCTTTAACATTAGCTATCAATCCCTGTATTGAGACAACCCATTTTATCAATTTAAAAAAAGAGAAACAAAGGACATGGTGGATTTCCATCCTATTTAAAATGTGTTTTCTAGAATTAAATCTACTAAAAACTTGCATGTACAAAAAAGCTGTAAATAAAATTCCTCTGAATTGCTACAAGGGAGGTATCAGATAAAACTTGACCAGTTGTAGGTTATTCAGAGGACATTGTGTATGAGCACGGACAGAGAACAAAAGTACAGAGCCATTTCCTCCAGGCACGTTGAGTAAAATGAGATAAAGAATGCCAGAAAAAGGGCACCTGGGTGTAATAGGAGCGTTAACCACCAGTATTTCAAGTGATGCTCAAATGGTCGCAATTCATAGGAGGGGCAAGCGCTACCTGGTCTTGACTGTGTACTGAGGAAGCTGTGAGTTCTCACACTTCCGCTTCCGCACTCTGCTTCAGCACGACAGTTTTCGTTGTTGACTGCGTCATCTGGGCATTATTTTACGCATGTTAATAGATGTCGGACGCCAGCCTGGGCTCTCACCGCACCCACTGTAACTCCGGCCTGGGGTCATTGCTGTGGCACAGGTCAGGTATAGTCAATGTCCAGTGAAACTAAATATGGTGAGTGGTGAAGGACTCCTTTTTCCGGCACTTTTTAATCTGGGGTCAGACAGGTTCATGGTCATACTGCGGTACAGGACAGTACTAGTCACTGTCCATTTAAACTACAATGGTGTGAAAGACTCCTTTTTCCGGCATTTTTTAAATCTGGGGGTCATGCAGGTGGGGGGCTCATGCTGGAGCCCTGGACAGGTATAGTGAATGTCCATTTCATCTAAATTGGTGGTTGAAAGACTACTTTTTCCGCCACTTTTTAAGCTGTGGGTCAGATAGATTTAAAGGGTCATGCTGCGGTCTACAGGACGGTGTGTCAATGTCCGTTCAACTAAACTTGGATGGTTTAAAGGATCTTTTTCCGGCACTTTTTATCTGGGGGTCAGACAGGTTTATGGTCATCAGTGGTTTCCCAGGACTGGGACAGTATATGTCCAGTTCAACTAAAATGGTGGTGAAAGACTTCTTTTCCTGCATTTTATTGGGGGTCAGACAGGTTTAATGGTCATATCTGCGGTCCAGGACAGGTATAGTAAAATGTCCAGTTCAACTAAAATGGTGGTTGTTGAAAGATCCTTTTTCCGGACTTTTAATCTGTGGGTCAGACAGGTTTAAGGTCATGCTGCGGTCCAGGGACAGGGTTTGTCAATGTCCAGTTCAACTAAAATGGTGGTTGAAAGACTCCTTTTCAGCACTTTTTAATCTGGGGGTCAGACAGGTTTATGTCATATGTGGTCCAGTGAAAGTTCTAGACCATGTCCAGTTCAACTAAAATGCTCGTTTGAAAAGACTCCTTTTTGCCGGGCTCTTTTTAATCTGTGGGTCAGACAGGTGTTAAGGGTCATGCTGCGTCAGGACAGGGTTTGTCAATGGTCCAGTTTCAACTAAAAATGTGGTTCAAGACTACTTTCTTATCAAGGCATTTTTAAATCTGTGGGTCATGCAGGTTTTTAAGGTTTTATGCGCGTTCCGGGGACAGGGATATTCAATGTCAGTTCAAGAAAAATTGGTTCAAATAAACTGCCTTCTGGCACTTTTTAATTTGTGGGTGATGCAGGTTTAAAGGGGTCATGTGTGTACAAGAAGGGAAGTGAATGGGTGTGCTTTTTTTCTGGGTTTTTTATAGCCTAATGTTGTGCCTAAGGTAGAGGTATCCATTTGACTGTTGGGCGTTAATTCCAGCTTCTCCCGCCCTGTTTGGGTGTAAGAATGAAGGTGTTGTTGCTCCCCAAGACTTTAATGGTCATCAAGATGATTGCTATCGATATTGAAAAACCTTATCGATGGTGGCCGCTATGACTTGCCCGTGTCGATGCCACGAAAACGTTAACACTATGTCAAATGTCCTTTCACTAAAATACGCTTCAAAAAAACTACTTTCTTTGACACTTTTTTTAAACCTGGGGTCAGACGTTTAAGGGTCATGCTGCTTCCAGGCAGGGATAGCAATGTCCAGTTCAACTAAAAATGATGGTTCAAATAAAACTGGCCTTCGGGACTTTTTAATTTATGGTTCTTTCAGGTTTAAAAGGGTTTTCTGTGTACAGGACGGGAAAGTGAATAGTTGTGAATTTTTCTCTGTGACTTGTTGCCCCAAGTCTTGCCTAGATTAGCCCTATCCCTTCATGTTGTGGTGTTAATTTTAGCTTCTCCCCCCGTTTGGGTGTAAGGGAAAGAAGGTTGTTCCTCTCCCAAACTTTAATGGTCATCGGCGATAAACGTTATCGACTATGGATATCGGCGAAATTGCCCATATCGACTATCGACTCGTAACATGTTGACACAATCGCTCATAACTAGTTGTTATGTCTATTGCGCATCGCGACTAACTTTTCGACATTTTTGAATACTACATGGTCAATGTTATATTGCATAAAGTTGTGTCTTTTCTTTATTGCATGTTAATCTGTCTCTATATAGGAAAAAGGCCTGAGTAAAAACTCAAAAATACTCTAGGGCGAATATCAATAAATGGAGAATAGCTAATTTTCAAACAAGTTGCTGTGATGTTGTCAGGATTTATAACATAGAAGGTATTAAAGGTTTAATTCTAATATCCTGTGAAAGAATATTTGGAGAGGGCAAGAAAAGTTGCCATATCTTGGTTTATAAACAGTAAAATTATTGTGTTGTGAGTTCGGCCCATGCAGATGGGTGGGTGATTATTTACCTTCATGACATTATTGGAATCCATTATGAGAAGGTAAATGCTGAAGAAACAAATCATGACTTATGTAAACATATTGTATTACACAAATGGGAACAAGAGTCAGGAAAAATCTAGTGATATTAGTTTATAACACCTATGATCTTCGGTGCAATCCAGTATCAGGGAAAAATGTTTTGGTATTTTTGTGCGCTGATATTAGTTTAAACACTAATAATAAAGTCTTCTACTGATCCTATCTTCAAAGTGGTTATATTATCCGGTGACAAGAAGGTTGATTGTGGAACAGGAAGAAGAAATTAGTTTTTTTTCCTTTTCCCTTGTTATGTCAGGAAACTGCATTGGAGTGACAAAACCGAGTGTGATATTTCTTACTATGAGACTTTCATTTATTGAAGGGGCAGTGAGGATCCAACAGAGGAAGTAACCAGATGGAGACTGTTCCTGACCTACTGCTTTTAAGTGACTCAGACTAGAGTGCTGCTACCTCCGCCACACAGCCTCACTATATGTGATACCTGCAATGTGACTGAGACTAACCAGAGTGCCCTGTCCCCCCACACAGCCTCACTATATGTGAAACCTGCAATGAATGGAGTCATTGTTTATTGCCAGCAAAGTTTGTTTTTGAATTTCATCTTCAGTATGTGCAGATTTCAAAAGAGCCTGAAGAAATGGAGAAGGGTATTTGCAAAAGTGTCAAGAGATACCCAAGACTACTCAACACTGCTACAGAGATGGATGTCTGCAAAGGGGCCAACCCCAAGACAACCCAGCACTGCTACAGAGATGTATGTCTGCAAAGGTGCCAAGCTATGCCCAAGACAACCCAGCACTGCTACAGAGATGGATGTCTGCAAAGGTGCCAAGGAGATGCTCAAGACAAACCAGCATTACCACTGACTGCCATGTCTCACCACAAAGGGGCTCTAATATCTGCACTGACTGCCATGTCTGCACCAGCATTGCTACTGCAAAAGGGGCTCTAATGTCTGCAACCTCCTGTCTATCATCACAGCAAAAGAGGGAGACAGACCTGTTTGTTATATTGTCCAACTGGGGAAGGGGGTAATCAGGACACAATAATCCCTGCATCAAAGACTTTTGTGACTTTCAGTTCTAAGAAAACCGAGAAGAGGACAAAGACTGCTTATCATAATTGATTGATTCCTATGTTAAATAAAATTGTGTTGTATCCTGATTGACTGGCCTTCTTAAAAGCTGTATCTAGAACCTGTATTGCTAAAACTTGGCAAAACACATGCCTTGAAAAAAATTTCTGTATTCTAATTCTATTACTGTAACAGTGCTAATACATACACAATGTAAGGTGGTTTATGTCACGCTATGTAACAGCAGGACTTGACAGAGGGAGGAAAGCTGAGCTCTGTGTTATTTAGGTTTATATAATTCGAGCAGGACTTCTGAGAAAAAGGCAGAGAAAGAAACAGAACAAAGTGAAAATTGTGCTTACCCTACCCACATACAGTAGTTGATGGTTTGCTCTGTACACACACTGATACTGGGGAAGCATCAATCACTGCATGCGGGCGGAATAAGCAGAACTTTTCCTGTCTCCCATGGAGTCCTCTCAGGACTTTTTCTGCTCTTTAGATAGAAATCCCATAATCTTATATATCAAGAAGATCAGATTCTCCCTGTATCACATCCTGCTATCAGAGAGGGTAGCATAAACCACCTGACATGTTAACTTTAAGTTGGGTACACCTTTCAAAGTTTCATAAAACGAAATCTAAAGCATCTAAATAACACTACAAATTCTGATAACTGCAACATATCAAATGCTGCACAGAATTTAATTTTTAAGCATGCAGAATGGGTTAATTTTTTCCAGGCATACAGTATTCTAATGAAAAGAATAGAAAACTTGTATGAGATAGAGACCAAAACTGTCATTAAACAGAAAAGCGTACCTGATTTTTCACTTGAACATAAGGTTCACTGTTATAATAAACATGTTGCTCAAGATATGATATTACTGGTTTGATTATAACACATTTGTTTTACTTGCAAGAACCTGATCTATATATTGTTTTTGTTCTACAGTAATATGGTATGTGTACAATAATGTCTTGTACAATGTGTGTATATATATGCACAAAAGTTTACATACCCAGGCAGAATTTTTGCTTTCTTGGCCTTTTTTTCAGAGAATATGAATGATAACACAAAAGCTTTTTACCCACTCATGGTTAGTGGTTGGGTGAAGCCATTTATTGTCAAACTACTGTGTTTTCTCATTTTAAATCATGATGACAACCAAAAACATCCAAATGACCCTGATCAAATTTTCACATACCCCAGTTCTTAATACCGTGTATTGTCCCCTCTAACATCAATGACAGTTTGAAGTCTTTTGTGGTAGTTGTGGATGAGGCTCTTTATCTTCTCAGATGGTAAAGCTGCCCATTCTACTTGGCAAAAAGCCTCCAGTTCCTGTAAATTCCTGGGCTGTCTTGCATGAAATGCGCGCTTGAGATCTCCCCAGAATGGCTCAATGATCTTGTGGTCCAAGTACGTCCCATGCGCAGCTTCTGGGCTGATGAGTGCAAATTTGCCTCCAGTATTTGCTGATAATGTGCTGTATTCATCTTTCCTTCTAATTTGACCAAGTTTCCTGAGCCCTTGTAGCTCATACATCCCCAAAATATCAGCGATCCACCTCTGTGCTTTACAATAGGAATGGTGTTCCTTTCATCATAGGCCTTGTTGACACCTCTCCAAATGTAACATTTATGCTTGTGGCCAAAAAGTTTGATTTTGGTCTCATCACTCCAAATGACCTTGTTCTAGAAGTTTTGAGGCTTGTCTCTGTGCTGTTTGCATATTGTAGGCGAGATACTTTCTGGCATTTGTGCAGTAATGGCTTTCTTCTGGCCACTCGACTATGCAGCCCACTTTTATCCTTATTGTGCTTGTTGAAACAGCCACACTGTTAGTTTTCAGAGAGTCCTGTATTTCAGCTGATGTTATTTGAGGGTTTTTCTTTGCATCTCGAACAATTTTCGTGGCAGTTGTGGGCAAAATTTTTATTGGTCTACCTGACCGTGATTTGGTCTTTACAGAACCCCTGATTTTCGAGTTGTTGATGACAGTTTGAACACTGCTGACTTACATTATCAATTCCTTGGATGTCTTTTTGTATCCTTTTCCTGTTTTATACAGTTCAATTACCTTTTCCCGTAGATCTGTTGACAGTTTTTTTGCTTTCTCCATGACTCACAATCCAGAAACATCAGTGACTGGATGAAAGATACAAGAGTCTGTCTGGATCCCAGAAACTCACTCAGCTTTTATGCACACACACTGATTACAAGCAAACAGTTTACAGGTGAGGATGTTATCTTTAGTAGCCATTCAAACGCACTTGTGTCAACTTCTGTGCGTGTTATCAGTAGTGTTGAGCGATTTTTATCGACAAAGTTGAAATCGGCAAGGTTTTTATGGTGATCGAAATTTCCAGATCATGCGATAATTAAGGTTAAAATCTGGGGCATCATCTATTAAGATCGCGCCTTTTTTTGGCGTTCTGTTTAAATTTTTGGGGGCCAGCAAATCAGATTACAGAATAGAGCAGGGTGAGATGTGTGTGGACGTCATGACTGGGATGTGTATGGTTTTCGATTGGCTGGAAAAATCACATGACCTCGTTTACATAGAACAGGTTTCCTGTTTCCAGCCTCAGTGTCTCTCAGCGTTTTCCATTTGGGATAGGACCTGCGCTTGCCTGTGGGCCCAAAAAGCTCAGCGAAATTAGTCTATTTCTGCACAGAGAAACCTCTGCTATTAGCTGTGATCCTTCCAATTTAGTTAGAAATTTGAGATTTTTAACATTTTATGTAGTTTAGCTAGAGAATTTTAAAGCAGCATCTACCGCTGTAAATTCACGGCGGTGGGAGCGGGGGGGGGCCCGCGGGCAAACACAGACAAGCTCTATCTATAAAGAACACTGGATAAAGTTCACCAAAGTTTGTGTTAGACATTGTAGGGAATATCTTTATTATTAACAGTTTGCATTGAAATATTTCCTGGATATTGGGCAGCCTGAACTTATATGGATACACATCATTTCTAGTAATGCAGGTCTCTTTGTTAGCTGCAAAACTCCACTTTTATTATCAGTTACATTTCAGATAGGTGTTCATTTTCAATTTTACCCATTACACCTGTGACTGTTAATATATCCCCTTGCAGTTAATTAAATTACAGCAATCTTGTAGTCAGCAAAAGGTTGTTTGTTTCCAAAAATACTGTGTATCGTACGAAAACATCCAGTTACGTGTTTTTGACTTTTGCGCACCCAGCATTGTTCATTGACGCAGCATCCACGTAAATCTTAAAACAGCAATTCTATATTCACCACAGGGAATTGAAAGGTCAAAAAAATCCCTTTTTTATTATTAAAAGCATAACGTAGTGTTTTTTGATATTGCGCACCCAGCTTGTCATTGACGAGCATCTGTAAACTTAAAACAGCAATTCTATATTCCCCACGGGGAAATTGAAAGGTGCAAAAAATATGTGTATCATACGAAAACATAACTTTTTGGGTTTTTTGATTTTTGCCACCCCATTGTTCATTGCGCGCACCCACGAAAATCTTAAAACGCAATTCTTATTACCCAGGTGAATTGAAAGGTGCAAAAAAACCCTTTTATTTCCAAAAACAAACTTTATGGTTTTTTTGGATTTTGCACACCCGCTTTGTTCATTGACCAGCATCCCAAAAATCTTTAAAACGAATTCTATATTAAACCACAGGAAAATTAAAGGTGAAAAAATACAGTGTATAAAAGAAAAATAACAGTTAGTGTTTTTTGATTTTGCACACCCAGCATTGTTCATTACGCAGCCCCACTAATCTTAAAACGCAATTCTATATTCCCCAAGGTGAATTGAAAGGTGAAAAAAATACTTTTTTAAACCAAAAATAACAGTTACGTTTTTTTTTTGTTTTTCACACCCAGCATTGTTCTTGACCAGACCCAGAAAATTTTTAAAAACGCAATTTATAGTCACCACAGGTGAATTGAAAGGTGCAAAAAATACCGTGTTTAACGAAAACATAACAGATACTGTTTTTTTTCTTTTGCGCACCCACTTTGTTCATTGAGCAGATCCACGAAATCTTAAAACGCAATTCTATGTACACGGTGAATGAAAGGTGAAAAAAATTTCCCGTGTATTTCAAAACATAACGATACAGATCCTTTTCCGGCATTTTTTTAATCTGGGGTCGGGACAGGTTTAATGGCATACTGGGGCCCAGGACGGTATAGTCAATGTCCAGGAAACAAAAATTGGTTAAAAGATATTTTTTGCGGAATTTTTTAAAACGGGGGGTCATGCGGGTTTTGGGGGCTCATGCGGTTTCCCAGGAGGGGGTTTTAAAAATTGTAAAAATTAAAATTAACAGATGGTTCAAATCATACGCCTTCTGGCACTTTTTAATTTTGGGTGATGCGGGTTTTTAAGGGTCAGGCTGGGGTACAAGACGGGGTTAGTGAAGGGGCTGTATGTTTTTTCTGTGACTTTTATAACCCTAAGTGTTTCCCTAAGATGTAACGATCCATTTGACTGTTGTGGATGTTAATTTCAGCTTCTCCAGCCTTGTTTGGGTGTAAAATGAAGGTGTTGTTACTCTCCCATAGACTTTAATGGTAATCGCTCATAATCGATGCTCATTCGAAAAACCTTTATCGATAGGGGGCCCGCTATCGACTATCGCTCGATTCGATAGCCAACGCAATCGTCAACATAGTTTCGGGCCCAAAAATAAACGGGGTATTAAACTTTTGATCATGTCTTTGGATGTTTTTAGTTGTCACTATGATTTAAAAAAGAGAAAAAAAGTGTTTGAAATAAAGCCTCACCAACTCAAAAAGGTTTTGTGTTTTCCATTAACATTCTCTAAAAAAAAAAGCCAAGAATGCAAAAATTCTGCTGGGGATGTCATCTGTTGGGGTACTCAAAAGAGGCAGGAACTGTATAAAAAAAAAAAAAAAAAAACATTTTGTTGTGTAATATTTTTTTATTTTCAAGGGAAAAACCGGCAGCACTTCCTCATAAACTTCTTTGCGGGGTGCCAGCAAGAAAAGAACTCCCGGCAGGGAGCCCTGCTCACATAAATACAGGAAAAAAAAATTGCAGACTTAGGGAATAAGATCAAAAGCAAACGAGTGCTTTTTCCCCCAAAGTTCCAAGACCGAGTCTCGGGTTTTCTCACTTGAAAAGGGGGCTGTGGAGAGTCAAAACGTCGGTTTGGACTGTGGGAATAAAGTCACTCGTTTGCTTTTGAATCTTTATTGCCTGGAGTGCTGCAATTTTTTCCTGTATTTATATACTGGAAACTCTTGACTTTGCAGAAAATAATAAAAATGCCTTAAATATTCTCCCTCTCTCATTATTCTGGCACTGAACTGAATGGACGTCTGTCTTTTTTCGGCCTTATAAACTATTTAACTACAGTACATATAGTATACTATGTTGATGTGTGAAACATATCTGAAGTAGTATGCCAGTCAACATTGTTAGGAAACATTTGTGTCTGGCCAAGGCTGGGACAAGGCAAAATGCCCCCAACCTCCCCTTAAAATAAAAAATGAATCCCTGGCCCGGCGGCACCATCCCCAGAAAGATGAATTGGGGAGAAAACAAAACACATTTTTTTGGGGAGGTGAAGTATAAATGACATGTTATCTTTATTCTGCAGGTCACTATGATTCCTATTTTTTTGGTATTTTATTTTTCCATCAATGGACCTGCAAGTTTAGAACTGGGTACTTTTTTATGGCATTCTTCATGCAGGATATTTCAATTGTTCGGACTTTTAAACGGCAACAATATCAATTCATTTTCGGGGTTTTTTATTTGTAAAATGGGGGCTGTTTGAACTTTTTTGTGATAATTTTTTACTTTTTTAAAAATTCTAGTCCCTCCTAGGGTACTTGATCATGAGAGGTTGCAAAAACAAATTTTTCAGTAGCAGAATAGTGTGCAGTTACAGACCTGGACAAAATTATTGGTACCCGTTTGTTATAGTTTCATAGTTTGTAAGGCCGAAAAAAGATGAGATGTCCATCCAGTTCAGCCTGTTGTGCTAAGGTGTTGATCCAGAGGAAGGCAAAAAACCCCAATGAGGAAGAAGCCAATTGTCCTCATTTTAGGGAAAAATTCCTATCCGACTCCAAACTGGCAATCGGAAAAATCCCTGGATTAAAGAAAGAAAAACCCACAATGGTCACTGAAATAATGTTAAACAACTGAAAAAAGTATTAATACCTTTAAAGGGAATGTTTCATAAAAAAATACTTATGTTTTAAGTCACTTTTTTTGTTAAACACATTTTTTAGGAATTTTTGGGTTGTTTTTCTTCTAATTTTCTATATCATTTTCAATATTTTTTAATTAATAATTCTTAAGCCCTGCAGTTTTTACATTGGACACTAAGCCTAATAATAGTCCACTTTCCATTCTATAGAGAGAGATTTTCAGTGTCTGCTCATTATCAGTAAAAGCATGGTTACACTGAAAGGAGACACCAATGTGTATAGATAACACAGGATCCACCAGAGACAATGGGAGATGTCACAGTTCAACCTTTCCCTTTCCCTGCAGAGTGACTTCTTCCCAGGTAACACAGCATGATTCTCCTATAGAAGTCAATGGGACTGAATCAGTCTTAAGGCTCCTATGTGCCTGAAGCTGCTATAAAGTATCTCTCTCACTGCTGTTAAAGCACTGCAGGCAAGAAAGCTTTCCCCACAATCATAAACAGATGACTGAATTGAGAAATCTACAATCAGAAAATAAAAACGGCTAAGAAGAAAAGAATATGTATCAGGGCCTTGATTTAATTAATAAAAAAATTGGCAATCAAATCCCTTTAAATTTACTGAATATCAACTAATTAAGTTAAATTGTGGTTTATTCAAAAATTGTTAAAAAAACAAACTAATGAAACTGGCCTGAACAAAAATGATGGTACTACTAGAAAAGACTGAAAATAATTTCATGATAGGTACATGTTAAACTAAGATGTGTCTTTTAATTAGCACCACATGTAAGTTGTTATCAGTCAGTCTGTTTATTAAAAAGGTGAAAAGTAGTCACTGTGCTGTTTAGTATCATAGTGTGTACCACCGTGAACATAGACCAAAGGAAGCTAAGGAGAGAGTTGTCTCGGGAGATTAAAAAGAAAATTATAGACAAACATGTATAAAGGCTATATGACCGTCTCCAAACAGCTTGATGTTTCTATTGCTACAGTTGTACATATTATTCATAAGTTAAAGAACTATGGGACTGTGGTCAGTCTCCCTGAACGTGCCCGCAAGAGAAAAATGTATAACAAATTGAAGAGACTGAAAATAGGAATGGTATCTAAAGACCCTAGAACAACGTCCAAAGAGGTTAGAGATGAACTCCAAGATCAAGGTATATCAGCATCAGATCACACCATCCATAACTTTCATTGCCAAAGTTGACTTAATGAGAGATTACTCAGGAGTAGTGTTGAGCGATTATTATCGACAAAGTTGAAATCGGCACGTTTTTTATGTTGATCGGATAGTTTTAGGTTAAAATCTGGCATAATCTATTAATATCGCGCCATTTTTCGGCACTTCCTGTCATTTTGGCGGCCAGCAAATTTAGCTTAGAGATAGAGCAGGGTGAGCTGGTTGTGCGAGTCATGACTGGGATGTGTATGGATGTGATTGGCTGGAAAATCCCATGACCTCGTTTTACATAGAACAGCCCTTCTGTTCATGATCAGTGTGTGTCTGTGTCTCATAAGGCAGGACGTGTGTTCGGTCTTCTCAAAACAGCTCAGCAAAACTCATTCTCTTTTTTCACACAGACAACTATGCTTTTAGCTTGTGAACATTAGAAGTAGAAGTAGAAGTAGAAGTAGATTAGAGATTTTCAGTTTTTAGTTACTTAGGCTAAGAATTTTAAAGGAGCATCTAGCGCTGTACAGCCGCGGGGGGCTGAGAGGGTGCGGACGAACACAGACAGACAGACAGGCTGGCAGGCAGGCAGGCTTTGAAAAGGGGAAATGGATAATTTTTGTGCAAAGACTCTGCTTGACCCGCAT
>JAODAL010060372.1:0-20927 GCA_025379985.1 Phyllomedusa bahiana | reverse complement strand
ATAACAATTTTTTCCCCAGAATATAATCGGAGCGACAAAATTTTTGCGTTTGGCCCTGGTGAGTTCTCCTACAGGTATTGATTTTTTGTGTGATTAGTGTGGAAACTCTTATAATGTAAGATGGTATTGTCGCTAGTGGGTTTACGAAATGTTTTAGAAGTAATGACTTGACTGGGAGTACCCACTAATGTCAAGTCCAGAAACGTTATAGAAACATCCTGGACCTGATAGGTGAACCTTAAATTCAAAGGGTTGTTATTCAGATAGTCTATGAAAGAGTGTACGGCAGGCACATCGCCCCTCCAAATGAGGAGGAGATCATCAATGTACCTGCCGTACCACTCAATACAATCATCAAATGGATTAGACTCTGAGAAGACATATTGAATTTCCCAACAAGCAACAGTAAGGTTAGCCAGTGATGGCGAATATTTTGCACCCATTGAGACGCCTCTAGTTTGTAGATAAATTGAACCATGGTAAGAAAAATAGTTGTGATGCATCAAGAATTTTGTAACCATGAGTATGTACTGTCTTAAATCTTCTGGATATGTACTAAATGTCTCAAGATTAAATTGCAATGCTGTTAATGCTACATTGTGAGGTATGCTAGTGTACAAGGATTCTATGTCACAGGTCAGCCAGCGCATGTCTTCGTGCGAGACTTTATGTTGTAAATTGGCTAGGACATCCTTAGTGTCCCTTAGATATCCTGGTACACGTTGTACCAGAGGCTGTAAATAAGAATCAAGCAACTGGCAGAGACGTTCTAAGAGGGACCCGATACCAGAGACAATTGGACGCATTGGAGGTAAGTTCCTGTTTTTATGAATTTTAGGTAGCCCATAAAGTATGGGCATAATTGAATAATCTATATCTAGGAATTCCAATTGTCTCTGGTTCAGGATCCCCAAAGATAGTCCTTCCTCCAATAAACGTTGTATTTTCAATTGGAATTTGCTGGTAGGATCTACGTCCAATTTAGAATAAGTAGACACATCCTGTAACATGAATAACATGGCTGTATCATAATCTTTCAAATTCATTACAACGACTGATCCCCCCTTGTCCGCCATCCTAATAACAATATCCTTATTAGCTTGTAAATTCTGCAAAGCTTTACGTTGCAATGGATTGAGATTCAGATGGTTAGACATGGTAGGGCAGAATTGGCGATGGCCCTAAGGTCGCGCTCTACCAAGAGCTGGAACCGATCCATAGCATTAGTTCTAGATTGTAAGGGGTAAAAGTCTCTATTGGTAGACCTAATTTGAACAACACGCGATTCTTCAATTTTCTCACTTGTATTAGATTCCTGGGCCAAATCTTGGAGGTACAAAAGGGACAACTGTTCTTTGAAAGAAAGTGCATTATATTTGTTAACCAATAAATGCTTGTCACCCCCTTGGTTGGCCTCCGGATTGTCCCGAAAGTGACGACGCAGTGTAAGTAGACGGACAAATCTGTTGATGTCTTTTAAGGTTGAAAAAAGATCCAAGTTTTGTTCTAAGCCAAAATTCAGTCCCAGAGAAAGAACCATGATTTGGTCCTGAGTTAATTTACATGATGACAAGTTGAGAACATCAATAGTAGCACTAGTTGTAGACACTACTTGTTTTTCCTGGTTTTCATCCGTTCTTTTGTTTTTATGTCACTTTCCTCCTCTTCTGATACTTTTTTTGACGGTTTAGATTTTTATCTTGTCCAGGACCGTGAGCACCCTATGGATATTTGTGACAGCAGATCTACTCTGCACAAAACCTACCTGCAAAGGAGATATAAATTTAGGATGTATGGTAGCCAGCCTATCTGCAATAATCTTTGAAATGAGTTTCAGGTCCAGATTAATCAAAGATATGGGCCTATAGGAAGTGGCTAAAGATAGGTCTTTATCCAGCTTTGGTAAAAGTTTGATATATGCTGTGTTCACCGACTCTGGGATTACCCTCCCCTCCAAATACCCGTTAAATAAAGCCAATAAATCTGGAGCAATACGATCATTCAATATTTTATAGAATTCCCCGGTGAAGCCACCAGAACCCGGAGCTTTGTTGTTCTTTAGCGATTTAGTTGCTGCCTTCAGTTCCTCAAGGGCAACCAGGGAATTCAATTTACTCCTATCCTCTGCCATCAGTCCCAGAACCCGCAAAGTAAATTGGTCGGAGATTTGGTGCTCCCGTCCCTAGAGTATAGGGATTGATAAAATGATTGAAAGATGCCGTGTATTGCCTTTGGATGAGTCTGCAGTAACCCCGTCTTTTAGCGGCGTTGGGTGGACCACGCCCCTTCGACCTCTGGCAAGATTAGCTAACAATTTTCCACATTTATTACCTTACTTAAATAATTTTACCTCTTTAGCTGAAAATTCCATAACCTCCTCCTTCTTCTCTAGCCAATTCTCATAATGCCGACTGCCAGGCCTGTTTAGTTATCGGGGTAACATTCCCTTGAAAAGCGGTGTAAGCTGCCCTCAATGCTGCGCTAAATTTATCCAGCCCCTGTCTTATTTCCTCTTTGATTTTGGCAACATGAGCTATAAGTCGCCGTCTTAATACTGCTTTCGCCGTGTCCCAGAGGAGCTGTGGAGTATCCGAGTGCTCTGCATTCAAAGCTCTGAATTCGATCCACCAGTTCTGCAACAGCAACTGAAAATCCTTCCTATGTGCCAGAAAAGTCGGAAATTTCCATACAAAGTCACTGCCTCTCGGGATGGTATTGCTCAATGTAACCGACACTGGAGCATGATCGGAGACTAGAATGTCCCCTATCCGAGAGTCCTGAAGTCGAGGTTTCAGAGAAGGGGAGATTAGGCAGTAGTCAATACGGGACCATTTATCATGTACCGGAGAATAAAATGTGTACTCTCTCCACTCATCATTCACCAAGTATCAACCAGGCCCATCTTCTCCAAAAACACGACCAAGGCTAGCTCACTGCGCGTCGTCCTTTGCATCGTCAACGGCATAAAGGTCTCCCCCTACAATTTTCGACCCAGTAGAATCGGTCAATACCCAGGAAGCCAAGTCTGAGAGGAATCTATTCTGGCCTTCATTTGGGCAGTAAATATTGTAAACACTAATCGTTTCTGTATGATTAGTAAGGGTTACCCTTTGCTTCCTGCCTTCCAGATCTCTACTCTGGTCTAGGACCTGATATTGCAAATTTTTACTAAGTAGAGTTATAACTCCCGCTTTTGAATTTATAGTTGGGGACCCCAGGACCTCCCCTACCCACAATTTCTTCAGCTGTAAGAAATCTGCCTCTTTCAGGTACGTTTCCTGGAGCATGGCAAGGTCAGCTTTTAGGCATTTCAAGTGCCTAAGTACCATCATCAGTTTTTGAGTCGACCGCAATCCTTTCACATTCCATGTTATAATACGCATGGTATATTTGACACTGGATAACCAATTGACTGTAGTGTGATCCCCAAATAAACCCCCAACAAACTGAACTTAGAATTTAAACATGGAAAAACTTCCAAAAGTCCCTGAAACACGAAAAAAAGCATTTCTTAACCTGGAGGCGACTGACATCGCACCTCCTAAGAAAACAGTGCTACGGAACTTCCCTATTTCCGCCCCACTCAGATCTTCTATCTAGAAGTAGAGTCTCCTAAGAGAGGCTCTACTCCCCCCCTGCCCGTGTACTTTACCATTATAACTTGTTTACCGACCCAGATACATTCTTTGTTGACAACAAGTTATAAGTTGGGAGTCGAAGATTGTACCCCTGACACATATATTTAATTATATTATATATATATTTTAAAATATATATATAAATAATATATAATATATATTAATAGTATATAAAACATATCAAATATATAAATAAAAAATTAACAACATTTCATTTTCAAAACTTTGGCAACTGATCTCGTATAGACATGATCCGTGCCTCAAAAACAAAAACATTTATAACATTGTAGCTGCGAGATATCTCTCGATTTTCTCAAATTTTCACGTCAAGGTGTCAAGCCTCTGCCTCTTGTCCGGTCTCTGACGATCCTCAGACCCTCTCTCCAGCATTTCGTTTCAATGTTGTCCATCAACCAGAATGACTTGCAAGCCTAGCCCCTCCACTGCTGAGTGTGGGTCTCTGAGGACCCTCGGATTGGAATACTTTCAGTGTCGATGGGTAAAGTACAGCAAATTTCCTCTGGGTTTTATGAAGTTCCGAACAGATAGCCGAAAATGTCCGTCTTCGGTGACCCCCGCCGAGAAATCTGTGAATATTAAAATCCTGCTGCCATGTAATTCGATTCTTGAGCTTTTTGCCCAAATAAGCCTTTTGTATTTTGCTTTACGAGTTTTCCACGATTTGAAATTGCGGTCTTCGGCACTCTTTCTGTTTTGGGCATTTTGTTCCATTCCTTCTGGACCCCCTTGAATAGCTTCCCCCGCCCCCACTCCCTCCACCTGATCTCTTTCACGTAAAATGGCTACACTCTCACCAGCCCCACAATTTTCTGCTCCTTTGGGATAATCCTTGACTCCAATTGCCCCTTAAAAAACCCCGCACATCCAAACCCTCACCTTCCTGCGCCTCCACCTGAAAAAAATCTGTATCCATCTTCCCTTTAACTTCGAAAGCAAAAATGCGGTCATGCCCTCGTCACCCCCTAGCTATTGCAACTCCTTCTCTGGGGCCTCCCAGCTGCCCCCTGCTCCCTCCAATCTCCTTAACTCTGTGCCCGTTGATTTTCCTCTCTCCCGATAACCTTGCCTCTCCCTCTGCCAAATCCTTCACTGGCTTCCATTGCCCAGGAATCCAGTTCAAGAGTAACTTTGACCTAAAAGGGGGCTCTCATAACCATTCCCCCCCCCCCAATATCTCCCTTTAATCTCCAGATTCTCCTTAAAAGCAACTCCGCTCCTCACAGGTCCTTTTCTTCTCTGCTCTTTCCCCTGCCAAACCCCTCAATAACCGTCTCCAAATTCCCCCCGTGTTCCCCCCATATTTCGGAATCCTCCCCCAACCCCCTCAACTTCCCCACTCTCACCCACCAAAAAAGAAAACCTAAAAAACCCACTCTTCAGGTTTTTGTTAACCAACCAACACTACTATCCACAAACCAGTTGCCCCTCCCTTCTGTTCGTACCCCCCCTTCCTTTTAGAGTTAAGCCCTCATGGGCGGGCCCTTCTCTTCTTTACCCATTTTTGTTATTAATTTGTCACCTTTTTGTACTTGTTTTTGACTATGTATGTATAAAAAAAACCTGAAAGTACAGTTGTTTTGGAAACAAGGGCGCTCAAAAAAAAAAATAAATTTAATAAAAAATACTTTGCATTTTCGAAGTATGCCTAGATATTGCAGGATCTCATTTCCACAGAGATTGGTCAAGGCATTTATTGACAGTGATTCTGGAACGCCAATCAGCTTCAAATTATTTTATCTAGACTGGTTTTCCAGGTCATCACACTTCTCCCATGCTTTTTGTTATTTTTTGCCTTTTCTTGAGTTGGAATTAGAGATCCTCCACATCCTTTGCAATAGAAAGAGCTCTTTCCTCCATGTCGTCTAATCGCTCTTCATGCAGGGCCACAGACCCCTGTAATTCCTTCAATGTTGTACCGACCATTCCATTTAAAGAAGTTTACAAATCCAGCAGTATGACCTTGGCTACCTCTAACGCTATTTGCTTCAGGTTGGTGATGTTAAATCGAGAAGGTGGAAAATCCTCAAAGTCCAGCATATTAGCAGCTGATGTTTCAGAAGATTGAGGCATGTCACAATCTTTTTGGTCACTAGGTGGCACTATTTCTCCTTTTTTGTTTTTCAGTGCACTTCTGGTTTTGGCTGACATTTTCAGAAGATATCTGTCCATTTAAAAGGTATATGTATGGCCTTTTTGCTTCACAATACCAGCCTGATGGGCCCTTCCAACTCAATAAATGCTGGTGCAAAGGGATATTTCAATTTAGCCACTTGACGGTCAGGCACCAGTAGTTAGACTTGAAGCTGCTAATTAGTATAAGCAGATGAAAGCCAGTAGCTTAGTTGAAACTTTGCCAGAACACGATGCTTTTAAGCAAATGAGATGTGGGGCCATGTCAGGGGTTAATTGCATAGTCACTCATGCTGTCTGAACGGCCTCTGTGCACGACTTCACAGTGGCCGTCCAGGTGGCCATGATTTATATATGCGTCCCAAAGGTAGTAACCTGTCTCCCTTGCCCAGGGCTTGAGCTGTTTTATGCCACAGTTTATTTGGCCCCTTTATGTGCTGCAGAGCCCTTCACATGTTGTATTTTAGCTGTGTGCAGTGTCACCTAAGATGGCAGGCTCCATGCGGCCGCCGACTCACTGCCGCTCAGCCCCTGTCTGCCATTGCTTAATGTCAGAGCTCATACGCCCCTTTACCTTTTGGCAGCTGGGTCCCCTGGACCATCACCCTCCTGGGGCCTGTTCCTGGTCAGTGACTACGGTCGGGCAGCCGGAAATACGCGGAGGGTATCGGGTATTTAACCGCAGCTGAACATGGCGGCGCCAGAACCCGAAGTCCAACCCATTTTTAATGTCCTGGTGGAGAGAAGGAAGTTGTCATTCAGGATTTTACGGTACATGGCTCCATACTTTTTCCCCCTTTATTTGGTGAATAGTCCCCGTGCCCCTTTTAAAAAAAAATCCCCAAAACATAAAGTTTCCCCTCCCTTTCTTGCGTGGGGGGTTTTTTCTTTGGGTCAAGGCACATTTCTCTTCCCCCAAACATGGGAGTTGGTTTGTCCAAAGTCCCTTTTTTTTCTTTTTGACCAAGCCCTTTCCCCAAACACTCACAAATCATCAGGGTTTATTGGCAAACTTTAGAGGGGGCCTGGCAATTGCCTTCTTTCAGGGGGACGTTGGGGCATGCAGGATTTTAAAAACCCTTACAGCTAATGTGTTACCAATGGTTTCTTGGCGACTGTGGTCCCAGCTGCCTTGAGATCATTAACAAGTTCCCTCGGTGTAGTTTTAGGCTGAGCTCTCATCTTCCTCATGATCAAGGAGATTTTGCATGGTGCCCCAGATCGATGTCGATTCACAGTCAATTTGTATTTTTTCCATTTTCTTACTATTGCAACAACAGTTGTCTCCTTCTCACCCAGCATCTTACTTATGGTTTTGTAGCCCTTTTCCAGCTTTGTGCAGGTCTATGATCTTGCCCCCTGACATCCTTAAAAACTCTTTGGCCTTGCCCATGTTGTAAAGGTTAGAGTCTGACTGATTAATGGAGTCTATGGACAGGAGTCTATTATAAAGTTGACTATTTAAGTCAGCTGTCTTTAATGCAGATAATGAGTGGAGTAGGAGTGTCTAACTGGTCTGTAGGAGCCATAACTCTTAATGGCTGGTAGGGGATCAAATACTTATTTCGCTCAGCAAAATGCAAATACATTTATATAATTTATGCAATGTGATTTTCTGGATTTTATTTTTGATATTCTATCTCTCAATGTTAAAATTAACCTACCCTTATAATTATAGACTGTCCATGTCTTTGTCAGTGGGCAAACTTACACAATCAGCAAGGGATCGAATAATTATTTCCTTGACTGTAAGAAATTTGGCGCCCAGGCGCTATTTTTTTGCATGCATTTGTAGCGTAGAATGCGCCTGAATCTATGAGCCTGTTCTACTGCGGGTCATAGATTTAGCGCTTTCTAACTACTAAGTGACAATTCTGGCTCAGGTAAACCACTTTTAAAGTGCTCTACCTGTTCGAGCAGTAATGCACTTGGATTTGCTGTAAAAAGACATAAACGTGTAGTATTGTATGGTTGTAGTGCAACATGCCTCCAGCACGCCCCCCCGATCTCTTTGTAATGCACCTGATACTGGAGTGCGCCTATTTAAAAATATAGCGAATTGGGCTGCACCAGTTTTCGGGCTGAAAAGATGCCAGACTTCTGGCGCAGCCCCGTACATACAGTTGATTAAAGACATTTACATACACTATATAAAAAACACTTAATCATGTTTTTCTCACTATCTGACATGAAATCAGAATAAATCTTACCCGTTTTAGGTCAATTAGGAACCAAGATTATTTAGATTTGCCAAATACCAGAATAATGAGAGAGAATTTTTTAAGCCATTTATATTACCTTCTGCAAAGTCAAAAGTTTTTACATACATTTCATTAATATTTGGTAGCATTGCCCTTAAACTGTATAACTTGGGTCAAACATTTTGGATATCCTTCCACAAGCTTCTCACAATAGTTGGCAGGACTTTTGGGCCTTTCCTCCTGACAGAACTGTTTTAACTGAGCCATGTTTTGTAGGTGCTTGCATGTCACCTCCTTTTCAATCTTTGCCCATTAAATATGCTAATAGATAAGATCAGGGCGCGTGATGGCCACTCCAAAACAATTGAACCTTGGTTATTTTTCTCGAAATCCACTATGTAACCGTTTGGCAAATGCATCAGTTCTTGTCCCATTCTGGAAGACCATTTATGCCAAACATTTAATTCCTGGCTGATGTCCTTGATATTGTGCTTCAGTAGTTCCCTACATAATTCATCTATTTCCTCATTATTGCCATCTATTTTGTAAAGTGTATCAGTCCCTTCTTCAGCAAAACAACCCCACAACATGATGCTGCCACTTCCATGTTTCACAGTTGGGATGGTGTTCTTAGACCTCCAAGCTTCTCCGTTTTCCTCCAAATATAACAATGATCATTATGGCCAACATTAAATTTTAGTATTTGTCAGACAACAGAACAGTCTAAAAATGTAGGTCCTTTGATTCCTGTGTGCATTTGCAAACATTAATCTGTTTTTAAGTTTCATTTGGAGTAATAGCTTTCTCCAGCAGAGTGCCTTTCAGGCCATGTTAATACAGTACTTTTTCAATGGGATATGATAAATGTTACATAGCCTAGCCGCCATCATCATCACGAGGCCTTTTGCTTTTGTTCTTGGGTTGATTAATGGCACATGTCGGACCAAAGCACGTTTAATTCTGAGACACTGAATACCATCTCTCTCCTTTGCTGGAGCGGTTATGATGGTTGGACATTTCCATCTTGTTTTGACTTGCATATAATTGTTTGTACAGATGAAGGAGGCACCTTCAGGTATCTGGAAATTGCACCCAAAGATGATCTAGACTTGTGATAGTCCACAATGCCCTTCTTTATATCTTGGCTGATTTCTTTATACTTTCCCATAATGTTACACACAGAAGCAGTGTGTTTCCAGTGTGCATTAATAAACTCAGATGTTGCCAGTAAACCTCAGAAGCACAGTAATCCTAGTGTATGTAAACTTTTTGACTTTGCTGAATATAATAAAAATGCCTTAAAACATATTCTCTTCCCCCTCTCTCCTCCTTCTCTCCCCCCCTCTTTCTCTTGCCTCTCTCTCATTGAAATAATGTTTATTCTGATTTCATATCAGATAGTGAGAAAAACATATGTGTCTTTTTTATAGTGTATGTAAACTTCTGGTTTCAACTGTATGTCGCCCACTGTGATCACATATCCCACTGTGTACTATACAGCATGAAATGTTGAGGCTTTAAATTTAGCGATAATGTGGAGAGATTTCCTGCATATGCACCAAAAATGGACCCCAGATGTGAACAGAGCATTAATGGGATTTTCCACCTCCTTTTTCTAAACGTGTAGCATGGTGCTAAAGCTGGGGGAAAATCAAATACACAATACTAACCTCTCAACTGCCTCCATTTTGGTCATGCACTCCACCTATCTGCTATCTATCTTGGAGTAGGCTCCTTTATCATCGGAGCGATCATCTAGTTGGGAACTAGTCTGATCAACTCGGAGACAGCGCTATGATCCTCTGAGGAACCCTCGCATTTTCTGAGGGAGAAATGCGTCGGGAGTTATAGCGGATAAGTATTTCTATCATTTTTATGTTTTGTGGTTATTGATAAAAGACAATAGGGACTAGTTAAGATTTACAAGGGAGAGTCACTGATAGGTGGGGCTGCCCCATTTACTCCACCTCCTACTAGGAATATAGAAGTGAAAATATAGGAACAAAATCATTAGTTTACCTCTTCCTATTGTTTCTGGCTTATTTTGCCATATATTTGATGCAATTTGTCGCTATTACCTATTTGCATATGCCCATTTATCTCAAGATTTATGTATTTGTAATACATAATATTAAGTTAGTCCAAAATAGGGTATGTTGTTGTAATTTTTAATTGTTATCAGTAAAAGTTATATTTTAGCTGGGTTTTTGTATTTTGGACTTATAGCTGCAGCCAGTTTTGACCTCCCTGACAGAGCCCCATTTTTTAAATCTGTCTTGTTTGGGAATAACATTTTGACACTTTTACCTATTCATGTGATTCAGAGATTGTTTTCTCGTGACACATAGGACGATATGTATAAATTTTGGCATTTAAATGCCAATTTTGATGCGCATAATATTGGTATAGAATGCGCCTGATTTATGAACCTGCTCTACTGCGGGTCATAAATGAGGTGCATTCTAGCGTTAATACAACATTTCTGGCTCAGGTAAACCACTTTGAAAGTGGTATACCTGTTCCAGCAGTAATGCTCCTAGAATTGCGTAACAAAGCTATAATGTGTATCTTCTACGGTTTCTATTGCACCCCCCTCCCGCAATCCGCCCCGAAATCAGGCGCATTACAAAGTGCCGTGGCGCTCTGCAATGCGCCTGATACTGGCGTATGGGAGGCTTTTAACTATTTCAAACGGGACTGCACCTGATGTTGGGCCAGGGCCGTTCCTACGGGCGGCCGATCAGCCTCTGACTCTGCACGGCCATTTCACAACAGCCATGCAGAGTCAGCAGCTGCACACTAGCTGTGCAGCTGCTCCTACAGGGAGAAGGCATGATGGATCGTTAACCTCCTGCCTTCCCCCTTGTGTGTACAGCGCTCAGTGAGCACTGTACATACACATCAGCGTTGCAGGGAGCGTGACGCACGGCTGTACTCACGCCCCCTGCGACGCTGATTCCTCTAGACTGGAAGCCTCTGCTGGCCCAGCAGCTGTGTGGCAGTGTGATGACGTCACGCCGCTTACACTGTATTCCAACTCCAGGACCTGGCCATGCGGACCATGGATAGGTGAGAAGCTTTTTTTTATTTTATTCATTAGCTTACAGAGGGGGAAATAACTACCTTACTACAGGGGACAACTACCTGGGTACCAGGGGCAACTTACTGTCTACAGAGGGCATCTACCTGGCTACTTTGGCCATCCACCTGGCTGCAGCTAACTACCTGAACACAAGGGGCAGCTACCTACCTGACTACAGGGGGCAAATATCTACTACTGGGGCCTATATAACTACATGATAGGGATCTATATTTCTACTTATTGTGGGGCCTAGATAACTACCTATATACTTAATAAGGGACCGAGATAACTGCCTATTGGGGGACTTATATGTTTACCTACCTAATGGGGTGCTATATACCTACCTAATTGAGGACTTCTTACCTAGTTTAGGGGTTTACTTACGTACTGTCTTAGGGAATTTAACTACTTCCTATATTGGTATACAAAACAAGACTAAAACTTTGTGCACAAGTGAGCACCCCATAGCCGTTTCGGGGTACTTTTACTGTTTTGGGCACAAGGGGCTAATTATTACCATTTGAGGTGCTATAGATGTAGAGTTTGTACAGAGATAGGAATTGGTAGAGAAGTGCTGATAAAGTGTGGAGTCTAAGATGTTTGTTTTGTAAATTCTACAGTGAAGAGTTGTGGCCGGGAGAAGATGTCATGGCAGTCTGGGACACATGGAGAAGAAAAAGCGAGAGAACAACTCTTCAGAGACGTCTCAGGTAAGTCCCTGATGTAACGTTACTGTAATCCTAATTAGTCTGAAGTCGTTTTTTACAGATGTATCCATCTCATGTAGTCACTGTAATCCGTAATTCGGTGTATACAATGGTTTGTATTCAGTAATGTATGGTGTATTATTCACTTCTCTATGTAGGAGATGATAGTGGTAATATGTGGTGGTATCTAGTTCAGTCTCTTTGTGGCAGGTGGTGTTTTGTGTATAATTCAGTTACTAGGGTGGTGAATTGCTCTGGTGTGGCGTATTATTCAGTATCACTATGTGGTGTATAGTGGATCCAAGTGCGTGGGTTTTATTCAGTCACTATTGGTGATGATATGTGGTCAGGTGTGTCAAAGCAATGGAGGTGTGTACATGTATGATATATAATACGTGTTCGCAACCCTGCGCAAGGCACAAAGGTTATGCATATATTTTTTTCAGAAAGTGTTTTTTGTGCCGAACCATATGTTTATGTTTTGGTATTTATGATTTTATACCTATAGGGAAAGGGGCCTCCATTTTGAGGTTCTGCACCTTCCCACTCTCACAGCTGTCCATAAAACTCAGCTGCAGTTTAAGTTGGTTTTTTAATATTTTTTTCTCTCTGGATAAAGACGTCGGTGGAACCACAGTGAGAGGCCTGGATGTGACTCCTCTTGAAGGTAAAAGATAGTATACGACTGGCCAGATTTAGATCACGTGAAAGTCGTGGGCCAGCTTAAACGCTTTTGATCAAAAGATTGAACCAGAATCTCAAATTTTTATCATGTATGATAGATAGCATAAATGCTCTTTTAGGATTTCCACGTTATGTATTGCCCTTTTGGCATAGTGTGCCGTCTGGCATTGAGTGCATAGTGTACATTTAATAAATCATATAATTAATATATATGTGTGCCGGCAACCGCTAGCCAGTGCACAAGGTTTGCTATGTTTTTCAGAAGTGTTTTTTGTGCAGAACCCATATCGTTATATTGGTCTATTTATTGATTTTTAACCTATATGGGCGAGGAAAGGGGTTGCCTCCATTTTGATTTCTGCACCTGCCCACTCTCACAGGCTGTCATAAGAAGTGCAGCTTGCAGGTTGGGTTTTTTTAAAAATTTTTTTTCTCTCGGAAAAAGGGGGTCGTGGCCCCGGGTGAGGGGCCTGAATGGGGCTCTATTGAGAGGTAAAAAGATGTGTGGGGACTGCCCTATTTGAATCACGTTGAAATTTCGTGGGCAGTTTAAAAACATCTTTTGATCAAAAATTGAACCGAAAATCTCAAAATTTTTTTTTCATTTTGGTTTTAAATTCAGTCACTATGAGATGTTGATATGTGGTTTTAAGTGGGGGACTTTTTGAACTAAAAACCCTTTGGGGGACCCAAAGGTTTTGTGAAAAAGGGGTTATTTGGTAACTGTAGGGACTATTATTTAGTATTTTTTTAATACGTAGAAACATTGTGTTTAAAAGCTTTTTTTTATTTTTGGTTTTGGGTTTAAAGGTGATCCCTTGTGTAGCATTTGTCGTGCAATATTTTTGGGGGAGGGGGTGGGGGGAAAAATTTTTTCACCCCCCCCCTAATTTTCAATGTAGCTAGGGAACCCCCCTGCATCGTGCGAAAAATATGCCAGCCCTCGGCACGCCTCAATCATTTTTTCCGCCCATTGGCTTTAAGTTAGTAAGTTTTTTTGGTCCAAAAAAAATCCTTGTTTATTTGGGGAAAAATATCAAATTTTTTGGAAAAAAATTTTAAAAAACATTTTGGTTTTTTCCAATTTCCCAAAATTTCTCCCCGCAAAAACGGTAGGGGCCAGCCCCCATTTCACGTCCCCCCGGGGTTTTATGGGGGGACCCAACAGGCACTAAACCCCTTCCTACTTGTCAATAATTAGGGCCCGTTTTAAAGCCCTTGTGTTTTTTTTTAACGGGAAAGTGGTTTGGGAAAAACTGATGGACAAACAAAAATTACATTAGAATATAAATGGGCTGTTTGTCACAAACATAAACAGGTCCCAAAGAACAAATCCCGTAAATTTTAACATGGGGGGATTCATGCCCCGGTCAATCGAATAACAGAAAACAGAAAATTAACCCGTCTAAACTAAAACACAAAAAAGTTAAAAAACTGTACTACATTTTAAAAACCCTAGATATAGCTAAACCTTTCCACAACCAAAACAGTTTACCAACAAAGCTTAACAAGAGCAGGATGAGATGGTGATGTCCCTCTGTGCAACTTTGAGGGGAAAATGAGTTTCTTTTTTCCCCCAAATGCAAAGAACTTCCTCTTGAACAGGAAACAAAAAAACATTTGTAAAACCCCTTAAACAAAAAAAGGGGCCCAAAAGGGGTGGCACCAAAGGAAAACATTATTTAACTAATGTATGAAAAACCTATTGAAGACAATTCAAAAATTAATCATTTTGCCAAAAAGCAGCACACTCCCCCCCTGGCGTCAATTAAAGCCCTAACAGGTCCAAAGAAAAAAAAAAAAACAGAAATATGATTTTTCAGTAACTGATCTGAGGAACAGTTTAGTCTTCATTCTCCCTTATGCCCCCTTGCCCTCTACTTTCTTTATGCTTCCGTCTTCTTTTGGGAGTGCTTTGGGGGATAATTTCCTAGAGGCCCTTTCGTTTCTATGCGTTTGACAGTCTTTAATAAGAAGGAACCCACCAACTTTGAGGTTGGGTTGGTGGTTTGCCACTTTTTCCCTTTTGGTTTTGCAGTCTGGAGTTTGTTGTTTCCTTCCATTTGTCCCAAAAGGTATTAGGCCGGGCCCTTTTGTCCCTGTCCCATTGACTTTTTGTAAAGTTTCTTTAGTTTGGGGAATTCTCCTGGGGGATTAACAATCCCGGGTTTTTTGGGATTTAAGAACTTTGCAGGAGTAAAGATCACTGAATTTTCGGGAAATCACTTAAAATTGAATTTAAAGGCTGGCTTTTTAAATAAGGGGCTAAAACCTCTGAAAGGGAAGGTTTAAGCATCATGAGTAAAGCCTTGCTGTCCCCAATTTTGCAAAAAGGATGGAGTCCGGGATTTTTCGGGGCTATCCCAAACATTCTCCCCAAGTTTCCACCCATATGAGAAGATTGGGGGGAGATTGAAATTTCCAAAGTACAACCTTCCCTCACTTAGGTATCTTTCGCCCACTGAGTGATCCAGGTTTGTGGGGGGAAATTTGCAGTTTTTTAGCTGCCCCCAACAAAAGTTATGCCTCTGTCAAACAATGTTTTCAATGGCCCCTGAGGGAAAATGAAGCGTCTAAGATGTTTATGAACTTGAACTATCCAAGTTTAAATTACCTCTATTTTGGACAGCTCGGGGGGACATAAAAGGGTGAAAGAACTCCCCACTTTTTGTTTTGGGAATTGACCTCCTCGGGGTGTATCAAGAAACTAGGGCCCGGGCCCAAATACTTCAAGACCCACGTTGGTAAAAGGAGGATCGGGAAAACTAATCCGGTCAGAGGGGAAGGTTGGCCTTTCCTTCGGGTGTTTGGAAAATCCCTTTTGGCATTTTTGGGGGAGGTTACACATTTGAAAAAAAACTTACTCACGCTTTCGTTTTTCTCCAACAAACCCACATTTCCAGCACTCTTTTAAACCCCCCTTTCCCTGAAAAACAGCCGGCCCTGAGGGTTTTTACCCCTTGTGTTTAATATTGTACAAGCAAAGAATTTTTATGATGAGGGACCAGGGAAATTTCCCAAAGGGGATGTTTTTCAGCAAAGTCTTTTTCCCGGCTTTCTTGAGGGGGCCTCCAACTCCCCCAATAGCCATCTCCAAAAGGGAAGGGAAAAAATCCATTTTCTTTAAAACATTGTTTTTTAGGGATAGGCTCTGTTAATGATGCCTCGATTTCTTTGCCATAGACTTCTTGTTCCCAAAAGCCCGAATGATCAAACTTTTGGACTGATCAAGTTCACTTATGTGTAACATTTTTACAGGGGTCCCATCCTTTAAAAAGGCCCATTGGTTGCGTAGTAAAGGGGAAAATTTTTTGAAAAAAGTGTTTTTGGGGGTTTAAAGGAGGTGATGGCTCAATAGTGTTTCCGGGTAGAGAATTACTTAATCGTGAGATTGGGGGGCCCCTGCTTAAAAAATTTCCCTGTATGAAAAACCGTTGACCCCTTTGAGGGGGATTCAGCTCGTGTTACTTTCCACTATTTAAAAATTTGTCAAGATTTTTTGGTGTTTGCTCTGAGTTGTACAGAAGTGGAGGACCTGTAAAACCAGATTGTATCTTTTTAGGGGGTCAGCAGCTGTAGATCTAGTTGCTTGGTCTGCGGGATTAGGTCCTGTGGGTACAAAAGGCCATTTTTTTTTGAAAATTTTAAACCTCAAAATTCGTAAAACCCCGGGTTTTTGGGAAAATAGCCCTAAAAAACGTTTGGGTTTTTCCCCTGTTATATAGCCCAGGTCTATTTTGCTATCGTCTAAAACTCAACATTTTTTATTTCCATTTTCATTTCTGGGTGATCATTCACAAGCTCAACTGCTAATACGCAGCACAAAGTTCTAGCCCCCGGGGTTATTGTGTTTTTTCGGGAAAGTGGTGAAAGTTTTGTTTTGCCCAGGGACGAATCCAATGGGGAAATTTGCCCTTTGAAAACTTTTTGTCTTCAGAAGGGTCCCAGCAGCAATAGCTTTGACAGAGAACCCGAAAACACACAGGGTTTTTTGTATTCGAAATTTCGGTGGATGGAACAAATGCATAATGGGGAAAGGTGCGAAAAACGAAGACTAGATAGAAAATGTCGAGAGTTCTTTCCCTTTATCCACTGTTCTTTTCCCTTTCCCAAAAGGGATTGGAAACCCTCCCCGGGCTAAAGTATTTAAGGGTAAGTCTCCCGAGTATTGTTTTCCTTTGAATAGTTTACAGGAGCCGCAAAAACCCAAAAAGGGGCATACCCAACTGTTTATGGTTTGGGGAAAAACCCCCCTTCGGGGAAAAGGTTTTTCTTCCTTTCTTTTCTTGGAAAAATAAAAGGGGTCAGACTTTAAAACCCCCGAAGTCCAAAACTACGTTGATCGGAAGATTCAGTACTTTAAAATTTAAATCTTTTTAAGTCAAATTTGAGTAGTCAAAGGGGTTGGGAAAAGGGTTCCCCTTAAATTGTTTACTGTTTTTGGGTGCAAAAATTTTTTTAAGTCCCTTTAAATTTGGGAAATTGGGGAAACATTTTTTTGCGCTCTCTTGAGAAGGGCTGGGTTGCAGCCCCCATTTGTGGGTTTGTGAAATTTTTAACAGTCATCCACAAAAAAAATCCTTTTCTAAAAAAATTTTCTAAAAACTAAAAAATATTCTTTTTTCACCCTTCCCTTTGCGGAATGATGGAAACCCATAAATTTGGGAAATGCAGGTGAAGGGCTGTTACCCCAAAAATATGTACCCCCATCAAAACTCTATGGGATCTTTGGGGGGATCCTTGTCTCTGAAACCCGAAAATCTTTAAAAAATTTCTGTGTTTTTTTTTGACCGGGGGAAACAGGGGAAAAAATCTGTTGGTGTCTGCCATAAAGCAACAGAGTCTTTTCGAAAGCGAAAAAAGTACCCCCAAGGGGTTTGGGTTTTTCAGACTGGCCCCGACAAAGGACATGTTTTTAAAGGGCACCCCCCATCAACCCTTTGGGAAATGGGGGGAAAAAACTTTCTCTTAATTTGGGGCCCGGGTTTTTTTTGGGTGGTACACTCCGAATATTGGGGAAAACCCACTCCCCAGAGTCTTTTAAAGTCGGAGCTATCTCTGCCTACCCTTCTCAAAATCTTCTCCCGAAGTAAAAAAAATGGTTTTTAAAATCTGGTTTTCCCCCTGGGAAAAATTTCGGTAAGAGAAATTTAAACGTTTGGGAAAATTGTTCTTTTGGGTTTTTAGGGAAGCGGGCTCACAGTTCCGAAGGGAAAGGAAACCCCAATTATTTTGGGAAATTTTCTTTGGTTATTCCTTTCTCCATTAAATTTTTAGGAACATTTATCTTTAAATGGGCATTGCCCCCCTTTAAATTTTCTTCTTTAGTTCTCTGGAAAAATGGCTCCCAAATGGTCTTGGGCATGGGCCCAGGGGGAAAATTTCACATGAAAAAGCCTATGAAGGGGGGATGGTATTTGAAAGCTGTGTGGGAGCTCTTTTAGGTTGGGGAAAATTTTTTTCCCCACGGTTGGAAAAAAGAAGGGGCCATTCTCAGCTTGTTTTGGGAAACAAGTTGTTAACAGAGGTCGGGTTTTTGCACATTTCCCCGCCAAAAAAATTTTTTTTATGACCCCTCCTTGATCAAGTTTCTGGGGGTATGGGGCATTTTTGAGGACCCTTAATTTTGGCCTTTTTAGCTTTGTGAACCTCAAAGATATCTCTTTCCCCAAAGGGGTAGGAAGATCTGTGCTTTAGCCTCAAGTTCTGGTAAAAAAATGAGGGTTTTGCCTTAAATGTGAGTGGGTCTTCTGCCACAAACTGGGTAGGGTTTCCGCCCTATTGTCTGGGATTTGGTTGCACTTGATTATGGTAGGTAAGGGCAAGCAGGTGAGACCATCAAAAATCCCACCCGGTAGCCGAAACCCCTCCCGCTGTCACCCCAAAATTTTCTGCCCCAAGTTTTTTTAGTGGTAGGGGGAGCTGGGTCCTTGGAAAATTAAAAAATTTCGAAAAAAGCCGATCTTGGGTGAGACTTTTTACTTTTTTCATCTAGAATTGCAAAGATTTGAATTTCTTTGCTTTGTGGCCCGTTGGGGTAAACTCTGACTAGGCATATTTTTGGGGCCCGGAACCCGCCACCGTGAGTTTCCCTTTTAAAACCTCTTTCAAGAGAAAAAAACTGCTGGGGGTATCTGTACTAGCATTCCTTCCCCTTCATCATGTTCCTCAGTGCTTTCTGCATGTGGTAAAAAACCATAAAGGGCCCGGACCAGGTGTAAAGTGTGTTGTGATCTTTTTCTGTCACACTCTGTACATTTTACACTGACCCTTTCTCCTTGGCAAAAATGTGATGTCACAAGCAACCCTTTTTAGCATATGTTTTCTCCTGAGGAAGGTTTTGCGTTCTTCCTCGACTTTTCCCCGAAGGCCTTCATTTCAAATAGGGGGTGAGGGGTTTTCCCGTGCAAGGGAAAAAACTGCTTACTGGGGTCCTTGATCGTGGCCCCCCGGTGAAAAGGGGTTTGAAGACCGGAGAAAAAATCGTGGGGAGATATTGGTTTTGGTGAAAATGCACGGTGTTCTATTGATGCTTAAGACCCGGAGGGGTGACAGGGTACAAATTTTAAAAAACAAAGCTTTGGGTCATTCCCAATCTTTTTAACAAAGTCCCAAACACACTAAATGGAGGGGAAAGGTACATTTTTGAGCTTGTTTAAAACCCCGGACCCCCTGTGTGACCCCCTTCTTTTTAGGTTGAAAAGGGGCTTTTGTACTTATAAAGGGGTTTACAAACCCCTGGCTGTGTAAAAAAGCAAGTCCTTTGGGGAAAATCTCCATTTCTTTTGGGAATTGATTCCATTTTGAAAATCAAATTTTTTTTTCCCTAAATTTCTGGTAACCCTTTCTAGCTATTCTAGGGGAAATCATCAATTTTTTTGAAAAAACGCACTTTCTAAGGGCCCCTGCTGAACCCTAAAACCCCCTCATCTAGTCTCTCCCGATCATTTTAAGACCTTTTTTGGGGAAATTTTTGTTAATGTCTCTTTTTCCTCTTCGCATGCTCAGCAGATTCAAATTTTCCCGGGCCCCTTTTTCTAGGGATCTAAAATCTTCCCCACAGACATCTCCAAGTCTTGATCGTTTTTCCTTTGGAAAAAAGGGTCGCCAAGGTTTTTAGTTTTTTCCCGGCCCACGCTGAAATTTACAAAATCCCTTTTTTGACCACCCCACGTCAGCAAAGAACTTAGCAAAATCCGTTGCGGCTTGATTTGCCCAATGAAATTGGGGTCGCTGGAGAATGTTTCCGGGTGAGTGAGGTGTATGATCATACCTGTTTGGAATCTTTGCATCATCCCCGTTTAGTATCAAACCCTTTTGGGGTGAAAGACTTTCCCCTATGCTGGAATGGGAAAACCCCGGATTCTTTTTTGAGTGGGGGAATTCCCCTTGAGCTGTGCCCTGCTGCCCGCATCCTCTTGCTTTTATAAAAAGTGGTCTGAAATCATTTCCCCCGCTGCAGGAAGGAATGCTTTTGGGTTTGGGTTTAGCGAAGAAATCTTTTCTTTTCTTGAGCAGGCTGAGAGCTGCTAATGGAGTGTTGAAAGGGCCCTACTCTAAGTGCGCTGTAGGGATCTTGAGGGGTTTTTTCTCTAGGGCCCAAACCCCCTGCTTTTCCACTGTTTTTCACTACCCGGGACGCAGCTGCTTTTAAGATTTCGCTTCAAACAAAAGCGGCTGCTGTCTCCTTTCTCAATAGTGAGCCCTTTTCCCCCCGTGTTTAAACCGTAGGCGTTTTCCTTTCCAGCTCTAAAAGAGGCTCTTTTTTGTGCTTTTTCTACTTGCAGGGATTTGGTTTGGTTTTTATACCCCCCCTCGCTTTCCCGGGCTGCTTGTTGTCATACCCTCTCTGCTTCCAGGACGCTTGTTGTAACTTCCCTTTTTTATTTCTTTTTCAGGAAAGCAGCTCGAGCCTTTTTCTGGGTTCAGCCTTTTAACAGGCGATGGCGGGGCACCCGTAAAAGATGATGCTTTTTTAAAGGGGCTGGTCTTGATCTTGTTTTTAAGAAGATGTGAGGCTTTGTGACTTTGGGGGAACTGGGGTTTTTAGATCGCTGTTGTAACGGAGGAGTGGTCCGCTGGGCCAATGCCCAAACGATGAAAAGCTAAGCCACGCCAGGGGAAAGGAATCTAAGTAGGGCCCCCCGGGTTTTTACCAGGGCCCGCCGCAAAGCGGGATGGACTTGCGCGGGGTGAGGGGTTTCCAGGTTTTTACCCCTGACTGATTGCCAAGGGGATGGCGGCCGGGGTACGCGTGGGGGTAAAAACCCTAATTTCCGGGAGGCGTAGTCGGGGGCCCGGCAGAAGGTCGGGGAGGCAGCAGAGGGGTTTGTAGTCAAGGGCGGGGCAACGGTCAGGGGCAGGCCGGGAAACCGGCAAGGGCAGGAAAAAGTTTAAACAAACGGACTGGTACAGGGGTAATCAATAAAGGAATCCCCAAAAACTCTCCCCAAAGCACCAAAAA
>JAODAL010060371.1:0-20929 GCA_025379985.1 Phyllomedusa bahiana | reverse complement strand
AGGAAAGGGGGTGGTATAAAGGCAGGCTGGGGCTATATAGATAGGCTGGGGGCTATGTAGGCAGGCTGGGGGGCTATGTAGGCATGTTGGGGGTATATAGGCAGGCTGGGGGCTATGCAGGCAGGTTGGGGGTATATAGGCAGGCTGGGGGTATATAGGTAGACTTAGATGGTATATAGGCAGGCTTGGGGACATATAGGCAGATTTAGGATTTAGGATTTTCTGCCCGCCACAGACCTACTCACAAACAAATACTGCCCCTTTTGAGTGCCACATGTTGTGTTATAGACCTGACTGCATAACAGGCCCCTCTGCCTATCACCTATCATCCTAACTTACTTCACAGTCCAGGGGCCCCATTGCCTATCCAGTCTGGTGCCCAATAAAACACATCCTGGAGGTCTTACTCAGGAAATGTTTTATTGTGCATACAGTAGGGACACAGGCACTCCTGCACAGAGGAGATGAAGACATTCAGGTCATGGGCTTACACCTTTACCTTTCCTGAAGGTATGTATTAGATGGCGGTATGATTCTAGACTCTCTTGCACATTTTGTTATATCATCAGATTCGCATAGGCTAATCTAGGACACAGAGTCTAAAAAAACATTTTCCTCACTGCTACCCTCCTCACCAGAGGCGTAACATGAAGCTTCTGGGACCTAATGCAAAAAAGTGAAATGGGGCCCCTCAGTTACCATGTGCCATTGACAATGCTGTATCAGAAGGCCTTTTGCCCCCCCCCCCCATACTTCAGGGCCTGGTAGCAACTGCTATCTCTGCACCCCCTATAGCTACGCCCCTGCTTCTCACAAAGGTAGGCTCTTTTCAGTGCGGTACTTTGAAGTCACGATTCACAGGATGAACTCTATTCAGTGGATCTGAGTCCCTGGCGGTGTAGTGTGTTACTGATGGTAGCCTTTGTTATGTTGGTCCCAGCTCTCTGCAGGTCATTCATTAGGTCACCCCGTGTGGTTCTGAGATTTTTGCTCACCATTCTTGTGATCATTTTGAACCCACGGGGTGAGATCTTGCATGGAGCCCCAGATCGAGGGAGATTATCAGTTGTCTTGTATGTCTTCCATTTTCTAATTATTGCTCCCACAGTTGATTTCTTCACACCAAGCTGCTTGCCTATTGCAGACTCAGTCTTCTCAGCCTGGTGCAGGGCTACAATTTTGTTTCTGGTGTCCTTCGACAGCTCTCTGTTTGTGAACAGGTGTCTTTTATACGGATAACAAGTTCAAACAGGTTCCATTACTACAGGTAATGAGTAGAGGACAGAGGAGCATCTTAAAGAAGAAATTACAGCTCTGTGAAAGCCAGAAATCTTGCTTGTTTGTAGGTGACCAAATACTTATTTTCCACAATAATTTGCAAATAATTTCTTTCCAGATCAGAAAATGTGATTTTCTGGATTTGTTTTCTCATTTTGTCTCTCATAGTTTCGGTCTACCTATGATATCAATTACAGGCCTCTCTCATCTTTTTAAGTGGGAGAACTTGCACAATTGGTGGTATACATATATACATACAGTTGAAACCAGAAGTTTACATAAACAATATAAAAATACATTTTTTGCGATAATCTCACTACTTCACTTTCTGACATGAAATCAGAATAAAACTTACCTGTTTTAGGTCAATTAGGATTACCAAAATTATTTATAATTGCCAAATGCCAGAATAATGAGAGAGAGCATTTTTAAGGCATATTTATCACTTTATCACAAAGTCAAAAGTTAACATACACTAAGATTGCTATGCCTTTAAACAATTTGGTACAGCCCACATGATGAGGTCATGTCTTTGGAAGCTTCTAATAGGTTAATTTTATTATATATATATATATATATATATATATATATTTATTTATTTTGTGAGCCACAACCGCTGTGGGATCGTCGCAAAAGTCCCGTGTGACAGAGACTGAGACAGGTGTATAGTCCAAGTACGGTTGCTCCGTAGTTTATTGGCACACATTCAAACAAGACAGTGGTAACAGATGAAAAACGTAAAACCAAACAAATGAAATAAACTCCTGCTCGTCTGAGCACTGGCTAGTACAAAGATAGTTATCCTCACTACACCTTAAAGCCAGCCGTGGCTGTATGGGAGATCTTGCCTCTCTCTTTCAGGTCAAAACTCTTTTGCCTTGGGTAACAGCCACCCCTAGTCAGCTGACTAGCTGACTTATATAAGGCAGCCAAACTGTGGACTGGAACCTGGGGGAGCAGTCACCCACCCAACACTTTGACTGCTCCCGGTAAGAGCCGTCCCGGAGTAAGCTGTTTTTCAACAGCTATACTAGCTGTTAAACATGTGCCAACTACATATCGCAGCTGACAACAGAAAACAACGGCTCCTACCTCACCAAGGCCAGTACCTTGGTGACACGTAACTGCCACCTACCAGTGGCGGGACCATGCGACTTTCTTCTCCTTTGAAGTCGCTTGCCATCCGTTTATCATTGTGCATGCAGAAACCCGGCGGAATATATACACCATTGCAGACCTTTCCGGCTGCCATCTTACAATATATATATATATATATATATATATATATATATATATATATATATATATATATATAATTTTAAAAAATCACGGCACTCCAAACCAGAAGAAAATAAAAGAAAGGGAGAGTTTATTCCTCCATGCAAAGAAGCAATGTTGCAGCTCCCTCATGGAGCCTTTGTCAAGCTCGTTAAGGAGCTGAAACATCGCTTCTTTGCATGGAGAAATAAACTTTCCCTTTCTTGTATCTTCTTCTGGTTTGCCGTGATTTTTCTGATTTTCTAGTTATCGGACTTTTTATCCCTGAAGTCTTTCTTCGCAGGCACCAGTTTTGTTTTGTACTTGTTTTAATTTTTTGTTTTGGTGTGCTGCTGATTTTTGGAGATATATTGTACTGTATATATCTCCAAAAATCAGCAGCACACCAAAAATACATATATTACGGAAAACAATAGGACTTGTGAATGAAAATGTGACAAATTAAAAACCTAAGAAAAGCGTTACACATGTCCCCAGATCCCTATGACATTTTGGCCCTCATTTACTATCACTAAGAGTTAGTGTAAACTTAGACAGGTAGTCCAAAAATGCACCAGATTCGTCAAATGGCTCATGTTGCCTAATAAATTTGGGCAGCTTTAGAATTGTCTTACTGTTACACCAGTTTTTTTTTGTGGCTTACTTTCTATGCTAGAATTTTGTACAATTTTGGTACAGATTTTGGTGCAGCATGTCGCATCGTGCTTATGCCCACTTCCCTTTTTGGGAGGCCATGCCTGCCCATCAGCCAGTGAACATGTTGCGACGAAATTTCGCCACTTTGGCTCATTGTACAACACTTTTCCAGTGCAACCACATTAATAAATTGGAGCCTTTGTCTCTCTTGCATAACCACACCCTGCTGTTGCAGCTAAACCATTGTGTACTCTTTCTGGTCTGGGCTATGCTACTAGACAACATAATGCCTTCTCCTAGGCTGCTTCTGATAACGGCACAAGGGCCTGATATTTAAACCCAACCTTGTCTCTCAGTGTCGAGGTATAATTCCATGTTCCTGAGGTGCTCATTGTCTCTGGCTTGTGCACTGCTATTAACTACAGCTTGTTTCTGATCTGAACCTAAACCTTGTACCTGACCAAGCTCTGACAGGCAATGCTGACTTAAGGTGTTTGTGGTTGACTAGGGATCCAGTCAATCTGTGTGTATTTTACTGGTCAGATGCCTATTATTACTAGAGATGGGCGAATTGATTCTAATGAAGTGGGAAAGAAGCGTGCTTCTGATTGATAAAATGGCTGCGAGCACATGGCGTTACATGGGGCAAAGAAGTCTGGGAGGAAGAAAGGCATAGCCTACATGACATGTGCAGAGATGAAGCCAATCAGAGACCGGCGGGATTCTGTGACGTCACCGCACTATATAAGTCCGGGCGCCATGCTCGCTCCTCACACTCCTCTCACTGTACTGTGTAGGGAAGCTGCTCCTGCTGCCGCCGCTGCTGCTTATGATATCTCATACTAAAGAACTCACTTTTATACAGCGATTTTTGGGGGGTGTCACAGCTTGTCTCAGAGACTGCTTCTCTTACGTTCTAATTCTGATTTTGTGGGGTATTGGAACTGAAGTCCAGTGTGCGTCCAATGCAGCTGCATATACATTTTAATGCTATCTGCTCAGTTCTTGAGCACATTGAATATCCAAGGGTTATCTAAGCCTGTTCCTGTTGTATTCAGTTAAAGAAACAGCGTTTTTACAATCCAAATACCACTTAATTTTTGGTTGCTCATTTATTTTGCGCAATTTAGATCCAGGGGTTAATTAAGCGTTGTTCTGCAGTTGTACTCAGTAAAAGAAACGTTGTTTTTCACCGCCAAAGAAGAAATTTTTCCTGTAGCATAATTCATATCCGAAGGTTAATTAAGCCTGTTTGTGCTTTTATATTCAGTAAAATACACAGTTTTTAAACGGCACATACAAGTTATTTTTTTCCTGCCCATTTGTGGAGCGCAATTTATATCCAAGGGTTACCCAAGCTTCTTAGTGGGTTCATTTGGAGTCAAATACAGGGTGTGTATTTATCATATACAGATATCTTCATCAAACAGTGTCTGTACATTTTAGAACAAACAGTATGTCAGACAGAGAGTTGGCAGGCTCTTCACCTGCGAGTGGCAGAGGCACAAACATTCCTGGAGCAGGCCCAGGTCGCAGCACAGCAAGAAGACGTCGCAGCAGGAGTCACTCGGTGAGGCCACAACTGCCGCTGTCATCTAGCGGCCGTGTGTTGTTCAGCAACCCAATGGTTCTTGATTGGTTGACTAGGTCATCCACTTCCTCCCAGATGACATCTGACAACCCCAGCCAAGAGTCGGTGGGAACGTCAGACACAACCCTTAGTTGGCATGGCCCGGGAGCGGGTCAGCGGCCCTCACCTGTCCTCAACCCGCCTCTGTCCCATCCGGTTCACTCAGCCAGAGATCTACTATGTGGTCTGGGCTCAGCGCCACTATATAGCGAGGATGAACAATTTGAGGAGGGCAGTCAGCAGCTACTTGGCAGCGAAGAAATGGGGCCAATATCCCCTGCTTCTTGCAGTATGCGGCAAAGTATAGATGTGGAGAGTGGCATGGGAGGTCATGTTATGAGGGGTCAGCCTCTGAATACCAAGACCGGTGATGAGGACAGCAGTGACGATGAAACACAAATCGATGATGATGTAGCCAACCGCACTTGGGAGCCGGGTGAAGCAAGGGCTTCATCATCGTCAGGAAAAGAGGGCGTCAGCTTGCGCGTCAGGCAGCGGCGCAGCCAGCAAGTGGGTTGTGTGGCCGTGAGTCAGCAGGGTAGCAGCAGTGTGAGGTCAGGAGCCAAGCGGCCACGGGGTAAAAAACCCGCTTCGCAGGTCCAAGAAAGTAGCGGCACAGGGGCTCAGCGAGGCAGCGGCGGCAGTAGTCACTCAGTGCGGAGCGTTGGCGGTAAAATCCAATACTCGGCGGTGTGGCAGTTCTTTGCTAAGACACCGGAGGAGCCGAATATGGGTATATGTAGAATCTGTGGGCAGAAAGTGAAGCGTGGCCAGGGAGCTAACGTTGGCACCACGGCCCTGCGTCAACACATGCAGCGTCACCATCCGGTGGCCTGGGAGAAACGTGGCTCAGATGTGGTGGTCCATCCAGCAGCCGCAGCAACAGCAGCAGCAGCAGTGCCCAGTGGCACGCTTGCCATTGCAGTCAGTCAAGGCTCCACCACCTCTGCAGAAGGGAGTTTTTTCTCTTTGCCATCATCTCTCGGTCCAGATGCACTCTGCCACCCCAGTTAGAAGGTCCGCTGGACTATGGGCAGCCAAACTGGATGTGTGGCAGCAACTTGCCGAGTGTGCAGTGGAGAAGCTGTCCTGCCCGGCCAGTAGTGTGGCATCAGAGCGGGTGTTCAGTGCGGCGGGGACCATCGTTACCCCAAGGAGAACCTGCTTGTCCACGGGAAATGTGGAACGACTGACCTTTGTCGAGATGAATCAGGCATGGGTCGGCCAGGATTTCCACACACCAATGCCTTAGGTGTCAGCCTACATCAGCCATGACGCCTCACACAAACTGTGAGAAATGGGACTGGGTTGAAACTACCTGCCTCAGCCACTATTCTGATGCCGCCACCCGCCTGATGCCACACATCTGCTGCCAGTTTCTCCATCAGCCTACCACCATCTTTACCAGGGATTGGTATTGCCACCCACCTCCAAACTCTTTCATTGTGCCACTCTCTGACCTTATGCTGCTGCTGTTGTTGCTGCTGCAGTCACCTCCACACCCTGTCATTGTACCACTCTCTGACCTCATGCTGTTGCTTCCGTGCCCTCCACACTGTGTCATTGTGCCACTCTGTGGCCTACTCCTGTTTTTGCCACCTCCAGAATGTCATTGTGCCACTGTCTGACCTCATGCTGCTGCTGTTGCTCCTGCCGTGACCTACACACTGTGTCATTGTGCCACTCTCTGACCTCATGCTGTTGCTCCTGCCGTCACCTCCACACTGTGTCATTGTGCCACTCTGTGGCCTACTCCTGTTTGTGCCACCTCCACTCTCTGTCATTGTGCCACTCTCTGACCTCATGCTGCTGCTGCCGTCACCTCCACTCTCTGTCATTGTGCCACTCTGTGGCCTACTACTGTTTTGCCACCTCCAGAATGTCATTGTGCCACTGTCTGACCTCATGCTGCTGTGGCTGCTGCCGTCACCTCCACACTCTGTCACTAATGTTGCCACCTGAGCCCTCAGCTTGTTTTTTTTCCAGCTTTCACTGCCATGACTTTATCAGGCTACATTCCCGATTGAGATTTTTGGTCAGTTTTGCCCTCTTAAGTGCCCAGGGAATTTTATAGTGAAGCGATTCTAAGAGCGGTGGCAGTCATGTGGGTGTCATACTAAAACACAACGTTGTATGAAGACCAAACCAAGCTCCCTCTGCATATTTAAGCATGGCACAACTTTCTACAGCACCCTACAGGCTCTGTGCAGCCAGAAAATAGCTGTTTTTTTCACATGATTTGTCCCAAAGTAATTCGGACCGAAACGAATTTTGTCGGAAAATTCTGCAAAGTCACCAAATCGAATTTTTGAGAAATTCGCCCATTTCTAATTATTACCCACTGTGATCAGCAACTTATATTGAGGGCAAGTAGTACTACATGCTCTGGTTGGTGTGTAACGGTGCCCATCAACCATATAGTATATCATTACATATACACTCACCGGCCACTTTATTAGGTACACCTGTCCAACTGCTCGTTAACACTTAATTTCTAATCAGCCAATCACATGGGGGCAACTCAGTGCATTTAGGCATGTAGACATGGTCAATACAATCTCCTGCAGTTCAAACCGAGCATCAGTATGGGGAAGAAAGGTGATTTGAGTGCCTTTGAACGTGGCATGGTTGTTGGTGCCAGAAGGGCTGGTCTGAGTATTTCAGAAACTGCTGATCTCCTGGGATTTTCACGCACAACCATCTCTAGGGTTTACAGAGAATGGTCCGAAAAAGAAAAAACATCCAGTGAGCGGCAGTCCTGTGGGCGGAAATGCCTTGTTGATGCCAGAGGAGAATGGGCAGACTGGTTCGAGCTGATAGAAAGGCAACAGTGACTCAAATAGCCACCCGTTACAACCAAGGTAGGCAGAAGAGCATCTCTGAACGCACAGTACGGCGAACTTTGAGGCAGATGGGCTACAGCAGCAGAAGACCACACCGGGTGCCACTCCTTTCAGCTAAGAACAGGAAACTGAGGCTCCAATTTGCCCAAGCTCATTGAAATTGGACAGTAGAAGATTGGAAAAACGTTGCCTGGTCTGATGAGTCTCGATTTCTGCTGCGACATTCGGATGGTAGGGTCAGAATTTGGCGTCAACAACATGAAAGCATGGATCCATCCTGCCTTGTATCAACGGTTCAGGCTTGTGGTGTGGTGTCATGGTGTGGGGAATATTTTCTTGTCACTCTTTGGGCCCCTTGGTACCAATTGAGCATCGTTGCAACACCTTGTTGAATCTATGCCACGAAGAATTGAGGCAGTTCTGAAGGCAAAAGGTGGTCCAACCCGTTACTAGCATGGTGTACCTAATAAAGTGGCCGGTGAGTGTATGTTTCTGCTTGTTACCTCTTTCAGAACCAGCAACAGCTAAAGGCAGCTACATTTTTAGGAGGCTTCTGTTCTCATTACAGACAGTAGTCACAGCTTTCAACAGCTCTTTCTGACTTTAAGGGCGCTTTCTCATAGGATGGAAATGCGAAAAAAAAATTGTGGGGTGAAAGGTGAAAAAAGCGCAATTGTGCCATTTTTGTGGAAGTTTCATACAATGGGAAAGATATTTGATACACTGGCAATTTTGCAAGTCTTCCCACCTACAAAGAATGGAGGCCTCTGTAATTTTTACTGTAGGTACACTTCAATTGTGAGAGACATAATCAAAATTAACAACAAAAAAAGTTAATTTGCATTTTATTGCATCAAATAAGTATCACCTACCAACCAGAAAGAATTCTGGCTCTCACAGACCTGTTAGTTTTCTTTAACAAGCACTCCTACTCTGCACTCATTACCTGTATCTTGTTACTTGTATAAAAGACACCTATCCATACATTCAATAAATCACACTCCAACCTCTCCACCATGGTCAAGACCATAGAGCAGTCTAAGGACACCAAGGATAAAATAATAAACCTGCAAAAGGCTAGAATGGGCTACAGAAAAATATGCAAGCAGCTTGGTATGAAGGCAACAACTGTAGGTGCAATTATTAGAAAATGGAAGAAACACAAAATGACTGTGAATCTTCCTTGGTCTGGGGCTCCTTGCAAGATCTCACCTCGTGGGATAAGGATGATTCTGAGAAAGTTGAGGAATCATCCCAGAACAACATGGGAGGACCTGGTCAATGACTTGATTAGAGCTGGGACCACAATCTCAAACACATACGCTGTCATGGATTAAAATGCTGCAGGGTAAAGCACAGTCCCCCTGCACATATCCAGGCCCAATTAAAGTTCACCACTGATCCAGAGGAGACATGGGAGAAGGTCATGTGGTCAGATAAGATTAAAATAAAACTTTTTGGTATCAACTCCACTTCGCGTGTTTGGAGGAACAAGGAGGAGTACAACTCCAAAAACACCATCCCAACTGTGAAGCAAGGGGGTGGAAACATCATACTTTGAGTTTGCATTTCTGCAAAGGGGACAGGACAGCTGCACTGTATTGAAGGGAGGATGGATGGGGCCATGTATCGCAAAATTTTGTCCAACAACCTTCCTCCCTCAGTAAGTGCACTGAAGATGGGTCATGGCTGGGTCTTCCATGATAACAATGACCCTAAACACACAGCCAGGACGACTAAGGAGTGGCTTCGTAAGAAGGTCCTGAAGTGGCCTAGCCAGTCTCCAGATTTGAACCCAATTGAAAATTTTTAGAGGGAGCTGAAACTCAATGAAGCTCAGTGACAGCCATGAAACTTGAAAGATCTGGAGAAGATCTGTATGGAGGAGTGGGCCAAAATCCCTGCTGCAGTGTGTGCAAACTTGGTCAAGAACTAACGTCTGACCTCTACAATTGCAAGCAAAGGTTTCTGTACCAAATATTAAGTTCTGTTTTTTCCACTGTATCAAATACTTATGCAATAAAATGCAAATAATTATTTAAAAATCATACAATGTGATTTTCTTAATTTGTTTTTAGATTCTGTCTCTCACAGTTGAAGTGTACATACCATAAAAATTACAGACTTTTCCACTCTTTGCAGGTGGGAAAACTTGCAAAATCGCCAGTGTATTAAATACTGGTTTTCCCCACTGTATTTATGGAGTTCACTGATCAGTACAATTTGGACAATACCAAATTTATATAGTTTTTATTGTGTTTGGCTACTTTTAAGAAATTGAAAACTTTAAAAAAAAAATTGTTCTGCGTTCTGAAACCAATAACTTTTTCATTTTTCTTCTGTAAGGTGGCTCGTTTTTTGCAGGGTGAGTTCTAGTTATTATTGGTGTATTTGCGATCCTTCTTTATATTTTTTTTTTCTGGAGGTGAATGACCCAAAAAAAAACACGATTCTGGTGTTATATTTTTGTCTCTGTTCAACGTGCAGGATAACATGATGCTGTGTTAGATCGGACCTTTAAGGATATGGTGATAACAAATATGTTTATCTTTTTCATTTTTTAACTTTTTTTACAATAGCATTTAGTCCCACTAGGGACTTCAGCATGACATTGCTTGATCACTTGTAATAAATTCTGCAATACTGATGTACTGCAGCAGGATTATCATTAGTCATCTATTACACCTTGCCTATAGCTAGGTGTAATAGGAGTACAAACATGACAGCTATAAACTTAGTTAAAGGGGTTCTCTGGCATAGAAACCCTCTATTCATATACTCTAGTAGGGAATTTTGAGTTAAAAGACCAAGGCCCATGTTCTGAATACTCATATCTTAGCAAGAGTGGAGAGTGATTACAAAGCGCATCTATCGCTCTGTTGGACCTGCTGCGTCCTGTGTTACAAAGACCATCCTCTGAGTGTAATGGACACTGGGTAATGCTTCATTTCCCTTGTGGTGGCGCTGTAGGGAAATTGAACACTTACTGCCATGTTTTCCCACATATTACAGCTAATTGCTCGGGGTCCCAGCAGTTGGAAACTTTATAATCTATTTACTACAATTATCCAAAATTAAAGAACCCCTTTAAGAGAAAACCTTGAAATAGAATGGGCGTTTGTTAGATGTGTTCTGTGGTACTTATTATCTGCATAAGTTTTTATTTTTGTTCTGCTACATGTAGAATACTTTGCATTTTGATGGTTTAGGTCCCATAGATTTGAATTTTTTACAGAAACAAATCTAGAAGCATATCTTATAACTGCTTTAATTTCAGGTATCCAGAACTCTCAAAATCTGCATATTGCAGATGTGATATTTGCCACAGTTCTCTCACTTATTCTAAGCGAGTCTGCAGTCCAATTTTTCCAATCTATGTTTCATTTGCAGCCGTCCGCTGGGACTCATTTCTGATAATGTATAAATGATATGCTGAAAATACAGCTGCCAACTCTCAAATCTGTAACGTGAGGTTTATCCAGCATTAAATACAATGGGCAGATTTATCAATACTGTGTAGCTCTAAGTGTAAACGTAGACTAAACAGTCTCACAATGTGCTGCAATTATCATGATGTTAATAAATCTGGTGCATGTTAGAGCTATCTAGTCTAACCTTACACCTTTTTAAACTGGCTTACCATAAGGCACTTAATGCAGCAACATTTTGTTGCATTTTTTTGTTACTCAGGGTCACACACTAAGCCACGCCCCTTTCCACAAAGCCACACTCCTTTGTCTAAGTCACACCTCTTTTGTTAAATAAGGCACAGAAGGACCTAGAAACTTTCTGAAACATGAAATAAATGTGGTTTAAATCACATACAACATTATTTTTGGCCAAAATTCTGTCATTTTGCCTTGCTAAATGTGCCCCAGTATTTTATCTTCATCCTGACAATGAGGAAATTGAGATATGGGTAGATGTTTGATGTGGTCGTCATGCAGAAGAGCCACTTTAGCTGTGTATGTGCTTGTACCCTCAACAACTTTATATGTCCTATATAGGAACCTGTGATCATAATATGGAGGGAATACAAGGGGTTGTACACCTTATATTGTTTTGATTTTTTTATGTTTATCATAGAAAATCATACAATTTTGTAATATACATGTATTAAATATTATATACCTGTACCTCTTTTATACCAATGCAGTAGACCCCTATATGTTTCTGTTCATAGTAGTGGCTCCCATATACATGTATATTACTACATATGATGTCAGTCATGTGAACTAAAGACAAACACTAAGCAACAGTTTAAAGATGGTAAGTGAATAAGATAATGGTGGAATAATTATTGCAAATATGGTTATTTCAGCAACCTCTTCACTGTGTGTATTTAGTTGTATAATTGCTGTCTTTCCAGAGGATATAGTGTTGTTAATGAATTTAACTGTAAAAAACAAACAAAAAGACAATAAGATGAGACAGAGGGAATAAAAGAATAATGTGCGGCACCTTCTCCACGGACAACGATAGATATGATACGAGACTGCTGGAGGTGGTAATACTGATGAAGTTCTGCTCCTCCATACACTACTGTTACCTGGTTACCAGGGTCACATGACCTGTGTGGTGGTCACATGATAAGACTCTGCTGGAGGTAGTAATACTGGAGAAGTTCTGCTCCTCCATACACTACTGTTACCTGGATACCAGGGTCACATGACCTGTGTGGTGGTCACATGATAAGACACTGCTGGAGGTAGTAATACTGGAGAAGTTCTGCTCCTCCATACACTACTATTACCTGGATACCAGGGTCACATGACCTGTGTGGTGGTCACATGATAAAATACTGCTGGAGGTAGCAATACTGGAGAAGTTCTCCTCCTCCATACACTACTGTTACCTGGATACCAGGGTCACATGACCTGTGTGATGGTCACATGATAAAACACTGCTGGAGGTAGCAATACTGGAGAAGTTCTGCTCCTCCATACAATACTCTTACCTTGATACCAGGGTCACATGACCTCTGTGGTGATCACATTTTAGCCATAAAGTTTCTCCATGGGACTCATTACTATGGACAGGAATGTGGGCCATACCATTTTTTTTCCTAGATAGGGTCCCACTGCAGTGGTATAAAAGAGGCACAGGAGCAAAATTTTTATTACATGTATATTAGAAAATTGTATCATTTCCTATCAAATACACTAAGTAAAGACTTTATAAACAGGACAACCTTTAACATTTGCTCTGGAAAAAAAAAATTCTAACATGAAAAGTGTTACATTTTAGGTACCTTGAAGTAGGTATAGACATATGAATGTGACTATGAATATAAATTTCACATAATCAAATTGATAAAAACACAAAAATAGATTTTACTAAGTTGGAAAGCTCTTACATTATGAAAATGTAGTAAAAATTATATTAATTCTGGGATTACCCTAACCCAAATGTGAAATTATAAGCTAACTCATTGTGAATTATGTTTTTAGAATCACAGAATTTTTTTTTATTTTAACAAAACATTTGGATTGTTAAAAAAAAAAAAACTATCACTATGATCTATATCTTTGCATCTAGGATGGAGTCAGTTCAACCATATGGGCAGTTTCTGCTTGTTCTTAAACTCTAGGGTTATATTCACACGACATATTTTGGCGCATACTTTGCACAAATTACACGTCAAAATACGCTTTAAACAACTCACATGCAGCACTCATTAAGTCCTGTGTAACATTTCAGTTGTGTTTTTTTCGACATATACTGTATGTGCCATAAAAGATTGACATGTCAATTTGTTGCGGCGTTTACGTGCATATGATTACAAAATTATAGAAGGCAGAAATCTGCCTCGGGCCAGTGCGCGTCATTTTTGTGTTGAAAACTACCGCGTTTTACGGCGCATGCAAATATACTGTGTGAACCTTCCCTTGGACTCAAGCCACAACAAGCATAGAGAGGTCCAATAATTATTTGCATGAACAGGAAAAAGTTTTTCATTCATCTTAATGATCCATAAGCAGAATTCATTTCAAATATATGATCTAACCTCTACTTGTTATAACCTGGGATATAATATAGACAATTGGCTTAGTTCATGATAAACTATATGGAATACTGCATTCATTTTCCCAGACTCTTAGTCATAGGGCTCTATATCCATGCTCTATTTTCCGAGGCCAACCTGTTAATCTAGCACTCTTGACTTTAAATATACATGACTAGAGTACATGCTGAATTCCTTAATCATAATGTATATAAATGTTTATGTCTCCACCCACTTATGTCCTGCTAACTGGGCATGTTAAATGTCTTCTGGTATATCCAGCTATATTTCATGACACACACCATGCTCCCATTAAACTGTGATTAATGTCTGTGCCACACAACTAATATTCTTTTACAAAAGTTTCCATAGTGTGAGGCTTTCTATATGATTAGTTGAAGAATAGCACCATCTACTGTTAGAAAGCTTTTATGAAACTTTACCTTAAATCCTGCACATTGGATTTTTTGGCTAAACATATTACTACTACAGTACTATAATACTGCTTCTACTAATACTACTGCTAAATTAATAGTAGAGATGATACAAGAGCAAGGGAAGAGAAGCAACTAAGTTCCACTTGGCTTAATAGATTTCTTAAGGATGGAAAGTGCATTTGTATTAACATTTTAGCAACTATTCAACAGATAAAGTAAGAATCTAGATGTTTGCCTATTACAGAATAAGTGGAACTGCTAGATCTCATTCATACAGAGGACAACATAATGGTGAGGCTGAGAACTGATATAAAAGCTTTGATATAAAGGCTTTTTCTAACAATACAAAAATGACTAAGGGTTTGTCTAAAAAACAGTATTTGGTCTGCGCATCCAAAATTTATTTCTTTTTTTTTTTTTTAAATGAGCATAGGTGCATACTGGTGTGGAAGCAAAATACAAGCACAATCCAATATCAGCAGCACACTACTTTAAATCATATAGTATCTATCTGCCCTTTTTCCATTGATTGCAAAGAAGAAAAAATGACATGGGCAGTCGCATTATACATTATTTCATCATCCGATGACAAATACTGTTAGGATTCTGAATTAGAATCTGACCAGTATTTTACACTCGTTTTTCAGTGTTTTTTTTGAAAATTTTTTTCAATTTATTTGGTAAAGTTTTTTGGATTTAAAATGAATAGTACAATAATCTGCCGTTTTCTAAGTGAACTATGGCTGTTTATTGTGCATGTTCCAATTTTTTTTTGCAAAACCGTCGGTTTTGAACCCTGATCTCAGAAAATCTGAGCCGTGTAGCCTCCAATTCAGATTTTCTATTGGGTTCTAAGTGGATGGTTGATAACTTTTTTTTCACGGTTTTCAAAAACTGTGTCGGAAACCTACTATAAACCCTTGCCGTATAGACAAACCCTTAAGCCTCGTTCACACGGCTTATTGCCGACGTAATTGCGGCGACGGATTTCGCCCCGCAATTACGCCGGCAGCCGTGCAGCGGAGGAGGGGGCAGGGGGCCGGCAGCTCGCCGGCCCCATAGACACTCATTATTCACGGCGCATACACGCCGGTAAAAATGTGCATGTCAAATTCTCCCGCCCGGCGGATTCGTCGAGCGGGGAGGAGAGACGGAATCCATAGTTCTCTATGAGAACTGTGGATTGCCGTAATGACTGGGACTGATTTCAGCCGTATTTGAGCGCAAATACGGCGCGCAGTATGGCTGAAATCAGCGCCCAAATAAGCCGTGTGAACGAGGCCTTACTATCCAATATCAGCAGCACACTAGTAGCACTTGAAAGCAATCCAAAGGCACATAGGAACCATTGGAAAAGCATTTCTGCTACTTTGAATACATGAAAATGTTGAGGTTCTTAGTTCACATTTTTGATCAAAACTGTAATAAGCCCACCACCAATCGACAAGACGACCTCAATACAGGTGGGAATCTACGCTACTTCCCTGAAATGTGGAGGTCTGAAAAGGCTCCAAGAGAGGTGAAATGTAGCGCAGGTTCCCACCTGTATTGAAGTTGTCTTGTCAATTGGCGGTGGGCTTATTACAGTTTTGATCAAAAATGTACTCGTAAGAACCTCAAAATTTTCATGTATTCAGAAGAGCAGAAATGCTTTTCCTATAGTTCCCATTTGCCTTTTGATTGCTTTTTAGTGCTAGTAGTGTGCTGCTGATATTGGTTGTGCTTATACTTTGCTGCCACACCAGTGTGTGCTTATGCTCATTTTTTTTTCAAAAAACTTTTTGGATGTGCAGACCAAATATTATTTTTTTTAGATTGTTTATATGGGGGAGTGGCTTCCTAATTTTGGCTTTTGCACTCCGCCCACCCACACAGGCTTTTAAATCAATGTAGTTTACCTTGAAGCTAGAATCTGCTTACCCTGAAATGTGGAGGTCTGAACAGGCACCAAGAGAGGTAAAATGTAGCGTAGGTTCCCACCTGCATTGAGGTCGCCTTGTCAATTGGCGGTGGGCTTATTACAGTTTTGATCAAAAATGTGAACTGAGAACCTAAAATTTTCATGTATTCAGAGTAGCAGAAATGTTTTTCCAGTAGTTCCTATTTGCCTTTTGATTGTTTTTAGTGCTAGTAGTGTGCTGCTGATATTGGATTGTAAGGGTTTGTCTACATGGCAAGGGTTTCTAGTAGGTTGCCGACACAGTTTTTGAAAACCGTGAAAAACCAACTATCAACCATCCACTTAGAACCCAATAGAAAATCTGAGTTGGAGGCTACACGGCTCAGATTTTCTGAGGTCAGGTTTCAAAACCGATGGTTTTGCAAATAAATTGGAACATGCACAATAAACAGCCATAGTTCACTTAGAAAACGGCGGATTATTGTACTATTCATTTGAAATCCCTAAAACTCCCCCAAATACAGTGCAAAAAAATGTGCAAAAAAAAAAAAAAATGAAAACAGAGTGTAAAATAATGGTTGGATTGTAATTCAGGATCCAACCAGTATTTGTCATTGGCTGTGTGGACGTAGCCTTCGGGCGACATGTATGAATTCGAATGCGCACTTTTTTTTTACTTGGCGGCGACACCACAGTTCTAAATAGATATAGAAGAGTGTAGAATATGACAGATTTTTGGCGCATTACATAGAGCTTAATGCACCAAACTTTGAATGGGCATAGAGTGTAATGAGCCAAACTTGGCGCACTAAGCTCTATGTAATGCGCCAAAAATCTGTCGTATTCTACACTCTTCTATAGCTATCTAGAACTGTGGTGTCGGCGCCAAGTAAAAAAAAGTACGCATTCAAATTCATACATGTCGCCCTAATTAGTTTCTATACAATACCATTTGTGCGGCAACTAATAATGTATAATGCTACTGCCCATGTCATTTTTCTCCTTTGCAATCAATAGAAAAAGGGCAGATAGATTCTATATGATTTAAAGTAGGGATGGCCAGCCTACAACAGTCTATGGGCCTCAGGTGTTTTTAGCTGTCCCGCTACTTGCATGTATGGGAATGAGCTTTTCTTTACCTGCCGCCGCATCTAAAATGAATGAGAAACATTCCTCACTCTGATCGGCACCTGTGTGGCGGAATTGCGGGGTGCTGATACATTAATATGGCAGCTGGATGAAGGCTTCTATAACCTCCATGTTTAGGTTTCTATTACTACCTGCCCTATCTTTGTACAGCTTTCTTTGTTGTTTATACAATGCAGAAGGGTGTACAGACAATAGCACCCCCTAGTGGTCAGGTTAGGGGAACAAAATGTTACAGTGAAAAATAAAACAAAATAATGTTTTAAGAGTACAAAAAAATTTGTAAAAAAAAATAAAAGTTAACATCACCCTCCTTATCACATATTACAAATAAAAAAATAAATAAAAAAGTTACACATAATTTGTATCGTTACGCCCATAAAAGTCTGATCTACTAATAGAACATCATTTATCCTGTTAGCTGAACATAATATAAGAAAAAACTTCCAAACGCCAAAATTGTGGGTTTTTTGGTCATTTCATGTCCCCACAAAATTGGACTAAAAAGTGATCTAAAAGTCACATGTATCCCAAAAAGGCACCAATAAAGACTACACTTCAGCCTGCAAAAAAGTCACCCTCAGTCAGGTCCAGAGGTGGAAGGACAAAAAGTTATCCACAGAAAATGGTGCTGCAGCGCAAATTTGAGAAATGGGGACTGTTTGTATTTTTTTTAAAAAGTACTAAAGCATAATGAAACCCTACATATTTGGTATTTCCACAATCATACCAACCTTCAGAATACAGAAAACACATGATTTATAACCAAGAAGAAAAACACTGTAAAAAAAAACTTGCAAACATGGCACAAGTCCATTTTTCTCCACATTTCACCCCACTTTGATTTTTCATTCCCTTAGTATATTCTATGGTAGGTCAATGGCACCAAAAAAAACAAAATTTAAAAAAAAACAAATAAAAGAAAAAAAACATATAAAAAAAAACCTAAAACAAGGCACAATTTCCCATTTTTTCTCCACATTTCACCCCACTTTGATTTCTCGTTTCCCCAGTATATTCTATGGTAGGTCAATGGCACCATTAAAACATATATCTGGTCCTGTAATAAAAAGCCTTTTAATATTTTCAAAATAGAAAAAAAAATTTAAAAAAAAATTTTATGGCCAGGGGAAGATGGAAGGAAAAACACGAAGACCCATATTTTTGACCGGGGGAAAAGGGTTAAAGGGGTTGAATTTGGAGATTTTAATTTTGCTAGGGAAAAACAGCCCTAGAAACAGGTATGAAAAGGTCTAGGTGAAAGACTTTCTTTTTTTTGGCCCTTTAGCAACCAACATTCGTTTTCCTTTTTTTTTTCCAACACTAAATGCAAAAAAAGGGGGAGCTATGTTTTGGTTTTTTCTTTTGGGCAACAAAGAAGTCTTACAAAAAGGGCCCTTTTTCCAGACAAGGGGGGTTTTTCTGTTTTCCGGGAAACTCCTTTTCCCAGGGACTTTGCATCCCGATAAACCCCCCGTTCAAATTTTGTTTTTTGAAATTTTCCTGTTTTTTCCATCTGTAAACGGAGAAAAAAACGGGGGTTTCCAGATCATTTTAAATAGACACCAACAGCACCTTTTAAACCCCAAATTGACAACAGTGTGGTTTTTTTGGTGGGTTTCCGTCCGGTGTTTGGGAAAGGAAAAACCAAATATAGCTCTATAACTTTGCAAATTTTTTGGGGGAAATTTGTTTTCCCGGAATCAACTTTTGGAGGCTTTGGGAACAAACCCCTTTTTAAAATGTGAACCAACCTAAAGTTTTTTTTGCCCCTAAAAGGTTCTCCCACAAAGTCCCCCATAAGAGAACACTTTTTCAGTATTTTTTTTCCCCGAAAAAATTCTGTAAAATAATAAATCCAATACTGTCTGCATGTTCACTAAGAGATGCTAAAATGAAGCCCTAAACATACCTCTCCCTGTCCTTGGGGCCCCTGTTCACACGAGGGGGGGTTTTGTTCCGGGGTTCGGCCGGGCTTTTCGTTGCGCAAGGGGGGGCGTGGCTTGCGGTGGGGGTTTGCCCCCATGCAAATTTAGTTGGCAGGGGGAAAACGGGCGCCCCCAAACCACGACCCACCCGCGCATTTTACCGTGGCAACACCATTTCGTGTGAATATTAAAGTTTTTTTCCCATAGGAAACCTTTAATAAACTAAAAACCGTTTTGGGAAGGGGGGGTTTTGGGGCCCGCAAAAACCCCGGGCGTCGGAACCCGCGACCAAAAACCCCCCCAAATCCGTGGGGGGGAACATCCCTTGGGGAATTTCACCCGGCAAATAAACGTGTTGCCACTATACACCTCAATACGCCTGTTACTTGGGAAAATACGCGCGGGGCCCCATGCTACATCGAACCTCCCACTAAACATGTCACTTTTTTTTTTCCAGCGAAATATCTGGGTTTGGGGGTAATAAGGGTTTCAACGAGGGGTATGAATTCCCCTATTTTTGCGGGGAGTATTTTGGGTGTTTTGCACCAAATTACACGCCGAAATACGCCCTCAAACACGCCGTGTGAACATACCTTTTTCATCATAGAGCCCCAAAAGGGGGGAAGTTTTTTTGTTTTGGGAGAGGCACCATGTTTGGGGGTTTTAAAACTTTTATGCCATGGGGGGCTCAAATGAAGCTTAAATACATTTATTAAACCAAGGGAAAACAGCTAATCATATGCAATCACCCGAGCCTTTGGGAAAGGGCAGGGGGTATTTTTAAAATTTATCGTGAACCCTCTGTTTTTTAGGTGTGAAAAACTTCCCCACTACGAGAAAAAAATTTTGGGGTGCTAGGTGAGAACCTAGACTTAGCAACCCCTTTTAAGGGTTGTTTACAAGGGCCCTTTTTTGGGAAAACATTTTGGATCCAAATTTGGATCGGGAAAAACGCATCCCAAAACGCTGCACCAAAGGAACCTAAACGGAAACCAACACAAATTTCCCAAAATGGGGCTGCGTGTTGGGGTGCAGCAAAGGGTCGCACCCCTTTTTTTATAACAGGGCCCCCACTTTCGTATTTCCCTACCAAGAAATTTACATGTCAATTTTTTGGAACCGATTTCCCAAAAAAAACGCATTGAAACACAAATTTCAAAACACCCGTCGAACGGCCCAATTTCGTGTTTTTTATTAAAAGCAATGTTTTTAAAACACACTGCAATTTTAATTTGTTTGGGTCCGTTTTGGGGGACCGACAGACGGAACCAAAAAACACAGCTTTAAAGCTACCGTATATACTCGGGTATAACCAGTTTTTTTTTGCACAAAAAATGTGCGAAAAACCCTCCCCCGGCTTATTCTCGAACACTTTTCCCCACCCCGGGGCTGCGAATGGCCCCCATGGGTGACAGGGACGCTTTTAGGGTTTTAACGGCTCCCAGGGGGCCCCAAAATAACTGAAGGGCCCAGCACGGGGGACATGTCCAGGCGCTGCCTGGCCCGGGGACTTCCCCATCTTTCCCCTTCATGCGACTCCTCCGGACGCACACAAATGAAAGATACCACTCGGGGCACAGAGCAGCCCCCCGTCCCTCCCCTGTGGACTCCGGGGCCGCGGCAGTCCGGGGGGCTCCCCGGCACAGGCCCGCGTGCATGCAACACCCCTGCGGCGCGGCCCGATGAGGCACCCCCCTTTGCCGGGAAACGCGCGGGGAAACCCAACCGCGAGGGGGCCCCGGAAAATGAGGGGGACGGGGCAGCGGGGAGCCGGTAAGGATTTTTTTTTTGTTTTTTAAAAAAGTTGGCCCCAAAAAGCCTTCCCAAAACCCAGTCCCAGTACTCCTAT
>JAODAL010060370.1:0-20929 GCA_025379985.1 Phyllomedusa bahiana | reverse complement strand
TTGGCTTTACAGGTAGGTTGGGGGGACCCAGTTAGGTAGGTAGGGGTAGGTGTTGATAAGTCCCAGTTAGTTAGGCTGTTGGGTAGGTGGTTGCCCCCAGTTAGGTAAGCGCAGGTAGTTAGGGCCCCCTTTATAATAGGCTGCAAGCAGTTAGGGCCTCCCTTTGGGTTTAGTATACGGGCAGTTAGAGGCATAGTTGCCAACTTTTGAAAATGAAAAGCAGGAGATTATAGTGGGCAAAAATTTGCATGGACACGCCCATCTTGTGGGTTTATTCCTCGCCCCTTCAAAAAGCCACACCCCCCTCCACCAACTGCATAACGGCTTTGGAAGAAAGCCAGGTAGATGCCCTTATAGCCAGGTAGTAACCCCCCATAACCAGGTAGTGCCCCTTACAGGCAGGTAGATGCCCCCTTGTAGCCAATTTAGAGGGCCCCCCTTTAGCCAGTAAGCCAAATTTGTAGCCAGGTAGATGCCCCCTTTATTAGCCAGTTAAATGCCCCCATTGTAGCCAGGTAGTTGCCCCCTTTGTTAGCCAGGTAGGTGCCCCCCCTTTGTTAGCCAGGTAGGTGCCCCCCTTTGTTGCCTGGTAGGTGCCCCCCTTTGTTTGCCAGGTAGGTGCCCCCTTTGTTTGCCAGGTAATGCCCCCTTTGTTTGCCAGGTTTTGGCCCCTTGTTTGCCAGGTAGGGGCCCCCTCTGTTGCCAGGTAGTGCCCCCTTTGTTAGCCAGGTAGATTCCCCTTTTTTTGCCAGGTAGTTGCCCCTTTGTTTGCCAGGTAGTGCCCCCCTCTGTTGCCAGGTAGTGCCCCCATTGTTGACAGGTAGTGCTCCCATTGTTGCCAGGTAGTGCCCCATTAGTATCCAGGTAGTGCCCCCTCATGTTGTCAAGTACATGGTACCAGGGACAGCTAATAAAAATAAAAAAAAATAAAATCCACTCACCTCACCAGGCTCCTGCAGCGCTGCCAGCTCCCGACCGATCTCCTCAGCGGCGCAGGGGGACTGAGAGCAGCCGCGCGTCACTTCCCCTGCGCCGCTGACCTGTATGTAGAGCGCGCACCGGCGCCGGACAACCAGGGGGAGGAGGGGAACGATGCCTCCTGCCTCCTCCCTGCACAGCGACACTCCGGGCGGGTGAAGCGGAGCCCCCCGCGGCCCTTTAATGAACCCCCGCTGCCTGCTGGCGCTGGAGGTTCGCCAACTCTGCCGGGGTGGCGGGGGGGGGGGGCCCAAATAGCGGGACCCCCCCCCCCGCCAAAAACGGGCGGGTTGGCAAGTATGAGTTAGGGCCTCCCGTTAGGTAGTATACAGGCAGTTAGGGTTTCCCTTTAGGTAGAATACAGGCAGGTAGGGTCCCCCTTTAGGTAATATACAGACAGTTAGGGTCCCCCTTTAGGTAATATACGGGACGTTTGGGCCCCCCCTTTAGGTAGTATACAGGCAGTTGCTCCCTTTAGGTAGTATACAGGCAGTTAGGATCCCCCCTTTAGAATTTCCAGCTTGGGCCTCCCTTTAGGTAGAAATACGGCCCAGTTAGGGCCCCCCTTTGGGAAATTAACAGACAGTTAGGGGCCCCCCTTTAGGTAATATAAGACAGTTAGGGCCCCCCTTTGGGGTAGTAACAGACATTAGGGCCCCCTTTAGGTAATATACAGACAGTTAGGGCCCCCCTTTAGGTATATACGGGCAGTTAGGGTCCCCCTTTAGGTAATATACAGACATTTTAGGGCCCTTTGGGTAATACGACATTTAGGGCCTCCCTTTAGGAGATACAGGCAGTTGGGCCTCCCTTTAGGTATTACGGGCATTTGGGGGGGCCCCTTCGCTATTGTCAGGACTCAGGGCCTCCCTTTAGCTGTTTTTAGGTAGGGCCCCCCATTTGGTATTCGGGCCCCCCTGTAGGTGCGGGCCCCCTTTTAGGTACCAGGGTACCCTGAGGTAGCCAGGGCCCCCCTGCAGGTAGCCGGGGGCCCCCTGTAAGTATAAAGGGCCCCCGTGGTACAGGGGCCCCCTTTAGGTAGTCAGGCCCCCTTTTGGTAGCCGGCCCCCCTGTAGGTATCGGGGCCCCCGAAAGTAGTCAGGAGTCCCCTGGGGTGTCGGGGGGCCCCCTTTAGGGGCCGGGGCCCCCCTTAGGTCCTTTTCCCCCCCCCGGAGTCTTGTCCCCTCTATTGCCCCCCGCAAAAGCGGGCGGTGACGTGAAGTCACCGAAAGCCTACGTCAGTAAAAGGGGGGCGCCCTGGAGATCAGGGGGCACCGCGCAGGGGCGCGGCTCCGCTGACCCCGCGCAGCCCCGGGAGTCGGGACATTAGTCCCCGACCCCCGGGGCCCCGGTCCCTGAGCGCTTGGGACGCAGGGCCCGGGGGTTTCAAAAGGAAACCCCGACGGCGGAAGACCCCTGGGAGCGACGGCACTGCCCCCGGGGGACCACAGGGGCTCGGGGCCCCCCGGGGGATTCACCGACCCCCGGGGGCCCCGTCGAGCCTGTTACATACCAGCTGAGCACTAGCACCTGCTTGCCTTGGGGGGGCTCTATATCCCTTCCTATTGGGGCCCTATATTACCTCCTACCTAGGGGGGGTCCGATGTACCTACTTACCTACTGGGGTTTTCCTACATACCTACCTACTATAAGGGGCCTTATTACTTAACCTATCTCTGGGGAACCCTATTCCCCACTTATTGGGGGACCCTTTAATATACCTACTGGGAGCCTATGTCCCTCCCTGCCTTATATACCACCTCTGAGGCCCCCCTATATCCAAACCCTATTACACTCCTTTTATGGGGGTTAGACCATAAAAATTAGTCAGATTAGGGGCAGACCTTATATTAAGGCCCCTTTCCACCACGGCTTATTGCCGAGGATTTGTGCGCCGTTTTTAGCGCCAAATCCGCCGTGAATACGGGGCGGACGGGGGGGGGGCCGGAGCGCGGCGGGGGCGCCGCTCCCGGCCCCTAACAATGCATTGTTTACGGCGCGGCGCGCCGTAAATAATGTGCATGTACTTTCTCCCCCCACGGCGGATTTGCCGACGGGGAGGGGCGACGGATTCCCGTTCTCAATAGAGCAGGGATTACCGAAATGACTCCGAGGATTGGCGCCCTACTGAAACGCAAATCCGGGGCGGAAAAGGCGCCAAAACCCTCGGCAAATAAACCTGTGAACGGGCCAAGTAGTAAAGCCCCCCTCAGTTGGGTTCCCTTCAAAAAAACCCATTATGGGAACTATATAGCTACCTATTTGGCAGGGTTTTACTGAAGGGGAAAATTTTTCCCACCCTTTGGAAAAGTCTGCACTTATTGACTCATTTTTTAGGGTTTTTTACACCAAAAAGGACCCCCTCAAACCTTCCCGCCGGGGGGGGGTGGGGGACTGTCTACTTTTTTGGGTGTGTTGCCTCCCCTCCCTGAGGGCAAAAAAGGGGGGCTGTATAGTTTTTTTGGGGGGAAACTTTCACTTTTTCCCCATCTTTAAAAATGTTTGTGGGGGTTACTTCTACGGGGAAACAATTTGGGGCCCCGGGAGAAGTCATCATGGGGGGTTTGGACCGGATGAAGAAAAAAAGGGGGAAAGAGAATGTCTCTTTCAGATAAGACTCACCTGGATTTTCCTACTTAAAAATGCCACTGTAATGATTTATATGTCGCAGACCCTTGTTTTACACTGCAAAGCTACCACTAAAAATGGCACTGTATAGGAGGTAATTTTACATCTGCAAAAGGCCCCTGTTTTACGGGGGTTTACCTACCACTATAAGGGTCACGGGTATGGAGGTAAAAAATACAGTCTGAAGCCTTTGTACACTTTTTGGCCTTTCCCACATTATGGTCATTTGTTGGGGGTATTTTCAGTCTGCAGACCCTGTATCCCACTGATAGTTTCCATTTATATGGCCCACTGAAACGGGAAAATTACAGTTTTGCAGGGGCCTGTGTAAAACTGGGGGTCTACCCCTTTTTTGGGGGTCCCTGTATGGAGGTAATATACGTTTTCAGAGCCTTTTTTTACACTGGGCCTACCACTATATAGTAAACGTATGGGGTAATATACAGCCCTGGGGCCCTGTGAAACACTGATGTACTACCACAAAAAGGGTCACTGTAGGGAGGTAATATACGGGTCTGAAGACCCTGCCCTCCCCTTTATTACCTCCCACTATAGGGTCACGGGTTATGGAGGTTAAAAATACAGTCTCCCGACCCCTGTGAAAACGGTTTTCTACCACTATAGGGGCCCTGTATTAAAGGTAATATCCATTTTTAAAGGGGCCTGTTTTCCCATGGTTTTTCCCTACCCTATAGGGGTCACTTTTAGGGAAAATAAAATACAGTTTGCGGGACCCTGTGTTCACTGGTTTCTACCACTATATGGTCACTTTTTGGGGGGTAATTTACTGTCCGCAGAGGGCTGTGTACACGGTGTCTACCACATAACCCCCCTGTATGGAGGTAATATACAATTTTCAGAGCCTGTGAAACCCGGGTGTTTTACCACTAAATAGTCCCTGAAATGGAGGTAATAAAAAAATTTTCAGACCCTGTGTAAACTGGTGTCCCCCTATAGGGGTCACGTATGGAGATAACCTACAGTTTCCCGGACCCTTTTTCACTGGTTTTCAAACCAAACTTTAGGGGTCACTATATGGGGTAATATCCCTCTGCAGAGGATTTTTGACACTGGTCCCTACCACTTTGGCCCCTGTTTTGGGAAGGTAAAAATACCCCCTGCAGAGCCGTTTTACCCTGCTATCTAACAATAATGGTCAACCTGACGGAGGTAACAAAAGTCGGGCCAGACCCCTGTGTCACGGGTGTCAAACCACTAAAAGGGTTCACTGTATGGGGGCAAAAACCCCAGTCTGAAGACCTTTTTCTACACAAATACCAAACCCACGGGTATGGTCACGAAAGGGGAGGAAAATATACGATGCAGGGGCCTGTCAAACTGGGGGTTTTACCACTATATGGTCCCGGGTTTTTGAGGTAAATTCTTACATTCGGGAAAGAGCCTGGTACACGGGGTTCTCTACCACTAAAATTGGCCCCCTGTATGGAGGAAATTTATACAGTCGCGGCCTGTGTACACGGGTGCCCAAACCATTTATATGGCCCACGGGTTTTGGAGGAAAAATATACAGTTTTGCAGACCCTGTGAAACCTTGGTGTTTTCCACTATAGGGTTTATGAAATGGAGTAATATTACAGTTTTGCAGACCCTGGGGTCCCACTGGTATCTAAACTTTATAGTCACGGGGGGTTTTGGGAGGTAATATACAGTCTGCAGGCCTGTTAAACTGGTGTCCCCACTATAGGGTTAAAGGGTAGGGAAAAGGTAATATACAGCCCTTGAAGAGCCTGTGTACTCGGTTTTACACCCCCTATAAATCACGGGTAGGGGAGGTAATTAAAAGGTCTGCAGAGCCGGGGTACATGAAATCTACCACTTTTATGGCACTGTATGGGGGTAATAAACGGGCCCTGCAGAGCCTGTGTTACACTTTTTCCCCTACCACTAATGGTCACGTATGGTTGGGTTTAATAAAACAGTCTGCGGGAACCCTGTGTACACGGGTTTGCCTACCACTATTTGTCACTTGAGGGGAAATTATACAGCCCTTGAAAGAGCCTGTTTTAAAATGTTTAATCTAAAAATATAGGGTCACTGAAACGGGGGTAATATACGGGTCGGGCAGACCCTTGTTACACTGGTACCTACCACTAAATGGGTCACTGTACGGGGGAAAATTTTCCCAGTCTGCGGGGCCTGTGTACACTTTTCTCTACCCCCTTTAAAGGGTCACGAAATGGAGGTAATATACAGTCAGAAAAAGCCTGTGTACAGTGGTGTCTACCACTATAGGGTACTGTATGGAGTAAAAATTCAGTTCCCGAGCCTGTTTTCACTGGTTTTTTCCCACTAAAATGGTCACTGAAATGGAAATAAAACAGTCTGCAGACCCTTGTGTGCACTGGGGGCCTCCCCACTATAGGTAAATGTATGGGGGAAAATTTTCCCGCCCGCAGAGCCTGGGGGTCCCTGGTCCCCCTACCATTTAAATGGCACTGTATGGAGGTAATTTACAGTCTGCAGACCCGTGTACACGGGTGCCTACCATAAAGGGTCACTTTATGGGGGTAAAAATTAAAAGTCTACAGAGCCAGTTACATTCTTTTAACAATATATGACATTTTTCAGACCGTTAATGGGGGTGATATGAGGGGAGATAATGATAAATTTACCGGGTATAAATATGGGGGCTTGCCCTATTGTTGTTTTTTGGTATTATTGGCCCTTTTTATATTTGGGTTTTGTTTCAGTAACAGTTTTGTGGTTTTTAGTCACTAGGGTTTTGTAGTGATATGGGGGGTTTTTAATTTGGTCCTTGTATATTTTTGTTTTGGTTTAATATTTGGCCCTTGGTTTTGTTTGGTTTGGTCATAAAAATTTAGGGGTGGTTTTAGTCACTATATAAAAAGGCCCTGCGCTGATAATGGGGGGCCCTTTTATACAAAACGGGGACCCCAGAGAAACCAAACGTCGGGAAAAAGGCCCGGGGGCCCCCCGCAGTGAATTTCCTTTTGGCCTTGCGGGGGGCTCCAGAGAGGCCCCGGGCCCCATGGACTCCGTCCCGGCAGGGTTTCCTCCACATCTATCCCATTTTACCTCACAGTGATCACGGGAGGATCCACAAATTACCAAGCGTCCCACCATGTCACTATTTTTACGAAGGGCCCGGTCTTTTACAGGCATAATTTTTGTTGGGAAATGTGCTGTCTTTTTTAATTTAAAAGATTGTATACTGCCCTATAATCTCCTCCATGTTGCTAAAAGAGATATGGGGGGACAAAATCCCCTCTCCTGTGTGTGCATTTAAGGGGAGATATCATAGCAGCCCTCTCCCCCCACTAGCCATCCCTGCCCCATTAAGTCCCCTATAAATGCTCAAAAGTTTAAAAAGGGGGGGAACCCACTCTCCTTTGTTTTGAAAGGTGTACCGGACACACCCATAGCAGCCGTCTTCCCCCTTTGCTCAGGAGCTATAAAAGACCCCCCTTTTTGCTCAAAAGTTTATATGAAACATCATAGGAGTTTTCCCTCCCCCCTAGCTCATACTGCTCCATTATGCCTCAATCTGCTATATAGAAAAAAGGGGGCAGGATCATTTCCTCTTGTGTGCAGGGGAAAATGGGGAGACATCATAGCAGCTCTATTTTTACTATTTTTCCCATAGGAAAACTTAAACTCTATCATTTTCCTTCTATCTATTAAACACAAAAAACTTAACTTTTTTTTATTCTAAAATCTTGGCGGTGTTTAAACGTCTTTTTCCCGACGGATTTCGTGAGCCGTTTGAGCTCAAAAAATCCCCCGGGGAATAAAAGGGGGGGGTTGGGGGCGGGCCGGGAGCGCCGGCGGGGGGGCCGGCTCCCGGGCCCCCTAAAAAAAATGCCCTTGTTTTACCGGGGGCGTCCGCGGGGGGGAAATAATGTGCATTTCCCCTTTCTCCCCCCCGGGGGATTCGCCCAGCGGGGAGGAGGGGGCGGATCCCACTGTTCCCCATTAAAAGCAGTGGATTTTCCGTAATTACTCCCCACGGGTTGGCCCCCGTACCCGAAGCGCAAATCCCCGGGGCGCAGTACGGCGCCAAAACGCCAGGAAAAAAGCCGTGTAACGAGGGCCCTTTAAACCCCTATACAAAAACTATTTAAAAAACCCGATCCTTAAAACCCCATCATTTTAAAAACCCCCTTTTTGGGTTCGAAAAAAGGGAAAAACTCCCTTTTATCATCAAAATCCCGGTGGGGCCCCACCTAAATTTAAAAGGAGAGCCTTATATCTATAGGGAAGTACTTGCTTCAGTAAGGGATTTCCAAGCCAACTATTTGGGGAAAAGGTTTCGTTTCCCTAATCTATAGGGCACAGAAAAAAATAAGGCCCCCTTGGGGCAAAAACCGGGCTGCAGCCCGATTTACACTTGAAGACAGAGGGGAGAGATCACAATTTTTTAAAAAGTAAAGCCTGACCCCCCCCGACATTTTTTTCGCCCGCTAACCTTGGGTTCATCAAGGCTTAGAGGGCCGATCACAAGTGGTCTGGGTCACTTCCTTTTATATTTTAAAGTTAGGTAAAAATCCCCCTTCAGGGGCTCACCAATTTGGGCCATCAGAGAAACCCCCATAAAGGGCCCCCTCCCCCTTTTCCCCGGCCCCGCCCCACTTAAACATGTCCCGCCCAAAGCTGCCAAACCCTGCTTTCATGAAGGGCCCAAAAACCTTCAGTCAAATTCACCATCTCCATAACGGGCTTGCGCCCCAAACTTAACCCCTAGGGCCCCTGCCCCAAAGCACTTTCAAAACCCCAAAAAAACCTCAGCCCTGACTGTGATGGGGTTCCGTCTCCCCTTCCCTTACGAGCTAGTACTTTGCTATAGATATTTGGCCCCTTTCCTGTTAATAAAGGGGGGGTTCCACCAGACTTTTATGTTTGGGAAAAGGGAATTTTTTCCCTCTTTCAAAAACCCAAAAAAGGGTTTAAAAAGATGAGGGAAAAGAGATAAAGGGTTTTTTAAAATTTGGGGTGTATAGAGGTTAAGAGTTAGATATAATAAAAGTTACGTTTTAGTCCTTTTAAAAGATTAAAAAAAAAACTGATTTGAGTTTAAGTTTTTCCCATTGGGAAAATATAAATATACATGATTAAAAATCACTCTTTTTTCTCTTTTCGAGATTTCCCCAAAAATTTTTTGGAGAATTTTGTGGGCAAAAACAAACAGCTCGGGCTCCATCCCCCTGGCTCAGTGCTGCTCTATAATGTCCTCCATACTTCTATAGAGATAAAGAAGGGCAAGATCTCCTCCCCCTTGTGGAGGGGTGTTTTGGGAAAAATCATAGCAGCTCGTCTTTCCCCCCCCTAGCTTTAGTACTGGGTCATAATTTTCCCCCATGCCCGCTTTTTCGAGAAAATAGGGGCAAAGGGTTATTTTCTCATGTATTTAAGGTTTTATGGGAAACATCATAGCACACCCCACCCCCCTAGCTTTTTACTGAAACTTAATTTTCCTCCCTGCGCACTATAGAAAATAAAGGGGGGGAAAATCTCCTCTCCTGTGTGGGGCAGTGTATGGGGACATCATAGCTGCTCGTCCCCCAACCCCCCTAGCCCAGTGGGTTGCCTATAATTTTCCTCCAAGCTGCTAAAATAGATATAGGGGGCAGGATCTCTTCCCCTGGGGTGTTGGGAAATTAAAGGGTTTACATCATAGCAGCTCAAACTCCAAGAAAAATAGACTGGTTTGCGAGGGAAATAGTGCCCAAAAAAAAGTCACATACCTTTGTTGTATATTTAAGGAAACGGGGGGGGTCCCCTGCTCCCCCATGGGCACACAAAGGAAGGTTTTTTCCCGAAAAATTTAATAAATTTAGCTCTGCTTTAAATCCCCTCTTTTTCATTCTTCTTACAAAAAGGGTTTTAAAAATGGTTTTTTTTTTTCTTTATTTCCATCTTTAATGATGGTCCTGGGAAAAAGCATTCACCCGTTGTCCCGGTCTAAAATTTTTTAAACATTTTTATCTAAAATTTTTCAAGCCCAAAATTTTTTTTGGCCCTACGGAGAAAAAGAAAAACTAATTTTTTCTTTTGCTTTTCTTGACTAATTTTAAAAAAATTTTTTTTTTTTTTCTGTTTGGGAAAAGTTTATCAGTTCGGGAGTTGGCACTGTTTATGTTCATAAGTCACTGCGGTTAATATATCTGCTACTGGAAAAAAAATAAAACTAATTTTTTCACCATGGAAACATTTTGAAAACAGGGCTTTACTGGACCACTGAGAAAATTTCCTTAAAAGTATAAAAGCTAAAAAAAATGACAGAAAGAAACCCAAAACATCGCCTTTTAAATTAAAAACAGCTACGAAAAAAGAAAAATTAAATTTTTTTTTAACTGTGTGGATAAAGGGTGATTTAGGGAAATTGGGGTTTGGAAACAATAGTTTAATTTATGGCCTTTGCACCTTTTCAAAATTTTTTGGGGAAAATTTATCTTCAAAGAAATTTTTGGGGGTAAAATGTTCAAAAAAATTTAAAAAGAACATAAAAATTTTATTATTTTTTCCCTAAAGGTGAAAAACTGAGGGGGAAACTTTCAATAAAAAATGTAATGGAAAAAAACCTAATTTCTAAAGCGTTCATAAGCTTCCCCCCCCAATAAAAATTGCCCGCCATTAAACACCCCCCTTTAAAGATAAAAAAAGGCGTCTTTTGAAGTGTCAAAGGACCCCTTTCCCCCATAAGGGAAATTTGAAAAGTATCAAAGTGGTGGAGCCCACTTGCTACAAAAAATGATTTTAAAGAAATTGATTGGTGAGAAAGGAAATTTCTTTGGGCAACCCCCCGTGGGGATTTCCCCCAGGGGCAAGGAAAATTTTTCTTGATCATGGGTGGCCCCAAAGTCCCTTTGTAGAAAAATGAAAATGATTTTTTTTCTAAATTTGTTTTTTTATAATATATATAAATTTTAAAAATATATATTTTAATAAATATTATAAATAATATAAATATATATATTTATAAAATATATAAAAATTATAAAAATAAAATAAAATCTGATAAACATATTGGGGACGAAAAAACCTTTTTTTCAAAACTAAAGGGGGTTTTTCCCAAAAAAGGAGGGAAGTGTACCTAAATAATGGCCAAATTTTAAAACAAAAATTATATTATAGGAATTTAGCCTTTCCTGGTTTTATAGTAGGGGTAAAAATTCCCCTTTAGTCTGGAGGACACAATTTTCAGTCAGGGGCTCTGCATAGTGATTTTCTGTAACAGTGTATAAACAATGTGCAACCTCCTCCTAATGAGCGAAGGGCTGGGGGGACACAGTCAGCACCCTTTCCTTTCAGCCAAGTTCTGTTAAAAGGGGGGGGGAAAAAAACTTTTTTGTTCAGTGTAAAAGCAATGGACGTCCTCCTAATGAGTTTAGGTGGATGGGCACACATGCTCAGTCCTCCCCCCCCCCCCCCCTACAGGGGCCCGGTCTCTGTTTAGTTAATCCCGTACAGGTATAGCAATGTGACGTCCTACTAATGAGCTGAGGCTGGAGGACACACATGCTCAGTCACTCTACAGCCAGGTCTCTGCATAGTGATCTCTGTACAGTGTATAGGAATGTGCACATCCACCTAATGAGCTGAGGCTGGAGGACACACATGCTCAGTCACACCCCTACAGCCAGGTCTCTGTATAGTGATCTCTGTACAGTGTATAGCAATGTGCATGACCACCTAATGAGCTGAGGCTGGAGGACACACATGCTCAGTCACTCTCCTACAGCCAAGTCTCTGTATAGGGATCTCTGTACAGTGTATAGCAATGTGCACGTCCTCCTAATGAGCTGAGGCTGGAGGACACACATGCTCAGTCACTCTCCTACAGCCAAGTCTCTGTATAGTGATCTCTGTACAGTGTATAGCAATGTGCACGTCCTCCTAATGAGCTGAGGCTGGAGGACACACATGCTCAGTCACTCCTCCTACAGCCAGGTCTCTGCATAGTGATCTCTGTACAGTGTATAGCAATGTGCACGTCCACCTAATGAGCTAAGCTGGAGGACACACATCATTCAGTCACAATCCTCGCCAGGTCGCCTGCATAGTGATCTCTGACAGTTATAGGAATGTGCCCCATCCACCTGATGAGCTGAGGTGGAGGACACACATGCTCAGTCACACCCCTCAGCAGTTTCTGTTATGTTCTCTGTACAGTGTATAGCAATGGCATTCCCCTAATGAGCTGGGGCTGGGGGACACTATGCCATTCATCCCCCTCAGCCAGGCCTTATGTGATCTCTGTACATGGTAGCACTGAGGCTGGAAAACACATGCTCATTCCACTCCCCCTACAGCGGGTCTCTGCATAGTGACTCTGTACATTGTATACAATGTGCATGCCCACCTAATGAGCTGAGCTGAGGCACACTGCTCAGTCCCCCCCCCTACACCCCAGGTCCTGTATGTGATCTCTGTACAGTGTATAGCAATGTGCATGTCCCCAATACAAAGGGCTGGAGGACACACATGCTCATTTCCCTTCTCCCCTACACTGGGTCTCTGCAAAGTATCTCTGTACACGAAGCAGGGCCGGACTTTGAATAAAATTCAGCCCTGGCACAAAAGCCCCCACCAGCCCACATACAATACCCGTTAAAAAAATTCCCTTGTTCTCGCTCCTCGCCACTTTCTAAAATAAACACACTATAAAGCCGCTTTCAAATGAAGCATTTTTGGTGCGTTTTTGATGTGTTTTTGGTGCTTTTTTTGTGCAGAAAGGCAGAGAGTTAATGCTGTACTTTCTGCACAAAAAAGCATTAAAAAAATGCAAAAAAAAACGCTCCGTGTGAGAGCCCCTACACGCAAGCATAACCTACACCCCCACAATCACATCCCCAGTAGTCAGGTCACCATCACATGAATACAGCACTGATCCAAAAATAGACGTAAAATGCCCCCTGACAGCGGGACTCACAGGAGACGTCATCTCTGATGGAGTTGTCTTCTTCTCCTTTTCTCTTCGGGCCCCAAACCATCCATGATGTCTTCCCTGATGAGTCGCCCCCTTTCCATTTTTTCTTTTGTCCAGTACAGCATGCAGTGTCCTCCTCTCCCCCGGTCACTACTCGCCCCTGTAGAATTTACCAAAAATACATCTTAGACGCCTCTTTTTTCCCCAGCACTTTCCTATAAATTCCCCAAAATCTGTACAAGCTCCCACCATAGGGCCCCAAATAGTAATAGTCCCCCCTTTGGTGCCCTACACAGTAAAAACTTAGTAATTGTACCCCAAACAGCGAATGTTAGACCCTAAAAATTAGAAATTAAAAAATGTCAGATAAGTGGCATGTAAATGGGTAGACCCCCATTAGGTAGGTAAACAGGGCTTTCCCCCCATTAATTTGGCAGGTGGAAAAGCCTACCCCCCTTTAGTTAGCCAGGTAGATAGGACAGCCCCCAGTAACTAGCCAGGTAGCTGGGGCTGCCCCTAGTATTTAGCCAGCTAGGGCCAGTAATTAGCCAGGTAGGGCCAGTAATTAGCCAGGTAGGGCCACTAATTAGCAACCAGGGCCAGTATGTAGCCAGGTAGGGCCAGTATGTAGCCAGGTTTGCCGTAGGGCCCGTAAATAGCATGCAGGCCAGTATGTAGTGAGCAGGGCCAGTATGTAGCCAGGCAGGGCCAGTATATAGCCAGGCAGGACTAGTATGTATCCAGGCAGGGCCAGTATATAGGCAGGCAGGAAATGTATATAGGCAGGCAGGGCCAGTATATTGGCAGGCAGGGCTAGTATATAGCCAGGCAGGACAGTAAATATGCATGTAGTGCCAGTATATAGCCAGACAGGACAGTATATAGGCAGGCAGGGCCAGTATATAGGCAGGCAGGGCCAGTATATAGCTAGGCAGGCAGGACACTTTTAGGGAGGCAGGGCTAGTATATAGCTAGGCAGGCAGGCCAGTATATAGGCCCGCAGGGCAGTATATCGCAGGCAGGGCCATTATAGGCAGGCAGGGCAGTATATAGCTAGGCAGGGAGGGCCAGTATATTGGCAGCAGGGCTAGTATATAGCTAGGGCAGGCCAAGGGGGAAAAACACACTTATTAGACTTTAAAATAGGCAAGGAAACAGGGAGGCTAAATAAGTAAATTAAAAAAATAAAAAAATAATAAAAACTTACCTGATGTCTCTGCCCTTTCCCCTTTTCTTCTTTATCCAAGGGCCGCTGGCAGCTGAGTGCGGCGCAGGGCAGCGCGCGTGAACTCATCACATTGCGCGCCTGGCCCGCGGCCCTCCTGGGAAACTGAAAGCCGGGATTAGAAGATCCCAGGCTGTTCTGCTTCGGCCGCTGCTTGCGCCGCTGGTGCAGGTGGCGGCCGGATGGCTGCAGGGCTGGGTCTGTGACCCGGCCATGCAGCCTGCAGCGTGTGAGAGGGGGGCCTTTTGGGCCCCTGGAACAGGGGTCCGGTCGCATATGCGACCTTTGAGGCCCCTGTCCGTGCGAATGCACCGGTACTTGGGACCCTGCCTATGGGCAGTCCAGCCTGGTGTATAGGAATGTGCACCCCACCTAATGAGCTGAGGCTGGGGGACACACATGCTCAGTCACTCCCCCTACAGCCAGGGTTTCTGCAAAGTGATCTCGTACAGTGTATAGCAATGTGCACATCCACCTAATGAGTGAGGCTGGAGGGCACACATCTCAGTCACTCTCTACAGCCAGGTCTCTGCATAGTGATCTCTGTAAAAGTGTTAAGCAAGTGCACGTCCTCTAATGAGCTGAGGCTGGAGGGCACACATGCTCAGCCACTTTACAGCCAGGTCTCTGTATAGTGATCTCTATCAGTGTATAGCAATGTGCACGTCCCCTAATGAGCTGAGGCTGGAGACCACATGCTCAGTCATCCCCCTACGCAGGCCCTCTGTAGTATCTGTACAGTGTATAGCAATGTGCACGTCCACTAATGAGGAGTGGAGGACCACATGTCAGTTCACTCCCCTACACCCAAAGGTCTCTGCTAGTGAACTCTGTACAGTGTATAGCAATGTACACGTCCACCTAATGAGCTAAGACTGGAGGACACACATACTCAAGTCTCTTTATAGTGATCTCTGTACATGGGTTTATAGCAAATTGCATGTCGACCTGTGGTGACCTCACTCCCTGCTCTCAGATAAGACAAAGAGCAGAAAGAGAAAGGGAGAGCAGGATGACAAACAAAGAATCATGTGTGCACTGAGAGCAGATAAAATCTCTCTTATCTCCTCAACAAAGTAAAATAAACAAAGCAATGTACACGGAAAAAAGTTTTTATTTACCGTTCCCTACATTTTTGAAAGTTTAATCTTGTAGTGAGACAGCCTCTTTAAGTTAACATCATCTCGTGGATCCATAGATATCCCAAATGAACACTTTATTCTAGGGATTTTTGGGGGGGGCAAAATCATGAACTCTATTAGGAATATTTTCAAAAAGGCTAAAGGGGAAAAGGGAAAGCTAGGACTCTGAAGCAACACCTATTGAATCTAACGTTCCTCAATTCATATGTGAGCCTTGCAATGTGAGTTGGATTACACCCAACCAAATATACATCTGAAAGACAGCTGTTTTGGGTTTTTTTGCCCCTCTTTCAGTGCAGAGTAGAATACGGATTGGCTGGTGAGAGGCTCTAGAGAAGCTAAAAAAAGGTTTAATTTCCTCATTAGGGAGAGGCACCATGTAGGTGTGTCGACTTATACACCATTAGTCACTCCACTGAAGCCTTAATATATTCTAAAGGCTCATGGAAGTGACAAGCACACTACAGCGCCATGATTGGATACAGTATTCCTCAATCCACTTCTGACAACTGAGCCCTTGCACTGTGAATGGGATCAGAGCCAACCAATATTAATCTGCAGACAGCTGTTTTCAGGGTGTTTGCTCCTCATCAGTGAAGAGTAAATACTGATTGACTGGTGAGAGGCTCTAAAGGTAGCTTAAAATGTATAATTTTCCCTCATTGGGAAGAGTCCCCAAATGTAGGTGTGTGGAGACATAAACACCAATAGTCACTCCACTGAAACCTACACATATTCTAAAAGGCTCATGGGAAGTGATCAAGGACTCTGAAAGCACCAACAGTGTATTCACTGCTGACTTAATGAGCCTTGCATTGTGAATGGATCAGAGCCATACAGATATTCATCTGCAGACAGCTGTTTTGAGATGTTTGCCCCTCATCAGTGCAGAGTAAAATGCTGATTGATGGTGAAGGTTTTAGTGGTATCTAAAAAGGGTTTATAATTTTCCTCATTAGAAAGAGTCACCATGTAGGTGTGTGGAAAACTTATACACCATTAGTCGTTCCACTGAACCCTAAATATATCGTAAAGGGCTCATGGGAATTTATCATAGACTCAGCAGCGCCAACGATTGTATACAGTATTTCTCAAACCTCTTGTGATTTTCTGTGCCTTGCACTGTGAATAGGATCAGAGCCAACCAATATACGTCTGCAGACAGCTGTTTCAGGTAATTTTGCCTCATCAGTGCAGAGTAGAATACTGATTGACTGGTGAAGGCTTTAGAGGTTATCTCAAATGTTTAATGATCCTCAATAGAGAGAGGCATAATGTAGGGCTCATGGAAAGTGAGCAAGGACTCTGCAGCACCACAGGTTGGATACAGCATTCCTCAATCCACTGCTGACTTACTGAGCCTTGCAATGTGAATGGAATAAGAGCCAATCAGATATTCATCTACAGACAGCTGTTTCAGGGTGTTTGCCCCTCATCAGTGCAGAGTAGATACTGGTTGGCTAGGAGAGAGGGCCTAGAGGTAACTTGAAAGGGTTAACGTTCCACATTATGTAAAAGCACCAAGGAAACACATGACCCATCTCGGACATAACATTGGATTCACACAACCCTAGGGATACTTACGATCATTGCTTCATATTTAGATCTTAACTCTCGTCGTAACATTTACTCACCTTCCATAAATTCCCGACGAGCTGGTAGCACGAATACGCTCCGTCTCATTAACATACAATCAGTAACATTTCCATTTGTATAGGTTTAGTACAATAAGGATGGAGACCAATTATTTTTATGATGCTCCCCATGGACAAATATCCTAACATATGGCTCTTGATGTGTTTGAGATCTGCACATCCCATCCCTGAGTTCCAGTAATGAATCACTTTAACCATTTACATCTCCCCGGTCCCCATCTCCTGACAAAGACCATGGAGCTACAGCCGCACATTGCTTATTGATGATTGAAGGATGAACTCGGCTCCTGGGAATATTTTTCATCTCTGCTCTTTGTTGTTGCTCTGTCGATGTAACAACCCCTTTTAGCGGGCGCCTTGTTTAATCCCTTCATTTAATGAATATATTTTTTCAGCAGGACGCATTCATAGGAAATCAAATAAGGCAGCAAACAAATAAACAAGCCCTTCTTCCTTGTACAGTGCATTAGGAAAAAAAATAAAACTCTACCGCACAGCTGAGGTTCCTCGCTGAGTCTTCTCCACGGAGATGGCACATTTATCACCGAAAAAAAGCCTTTTATGGGGCTGTAAGAGAACAGTTGGTGTGTGTGGGCTTTGGATACCCCCGGAGCTGCTTTGAAAGTCTTAAAGGTGATAACAGAGGGAAAAGGAAACTTTGAGGACTCCAAAACTTCCACCCTTCACGTTTTATGTTGGCCTTATAAAAATGCTGCAGCTCTCCTGCACCAGCTGTCTAGTTCGGTTTGCTCGCTGTACGTTTTTCAATAAATCTGTGTCAAACAATTTTCTGATATATATTCCCTCGCCTCGGCGTGAAGGCAAAGAAAGTCCAGCAAAGTAAAACATTGTTTGTTGGGAATTATTCCAAGACTTAAGAGCAAATTGACAATCTATACACAATTGTGAGGCAACACTATCTGCGGGCGCATTAGGAGGAAACAGATTTTGGTCTTATGTCAAATTTCTTGTCAGATAATAATTGGGAGATGAGTTTGTAATGTTAATCAGCCGATGCAGGAGGAATATCTGCAGATGATAGAATGCAAAGAAAATACAACTATGACACAAAGCATATTCAGTGTCAATCAGTTACCTCTATCGCCAGTAGGATATTGGTGTTTATTAGAACTGGCCTGGACTTCGAGACAGGGGTGTGATATTACTGCTATATAAAGCATTGGTGCAGAATATGGAAAACGCTGGAATCTGGAATATGCAGTTCAGTTCTGGAGTCCAATTTATAGAAAGGATGTAATGGAGCTAGAGAAACTACAAAGACGAGCAACCAAACTAATAAGGAGAAAGGAGCATCTTAGTTATTTCAAGACTTAAGAGCAAATTGGCAAGCTATACACAATGGCGAAGCAACACAATCTGCGGGCGCATGAGGAGGAAACAGTTTTTGGTCTTATGTCAAATTTCATGTCAGAGATAATAATTGGGAGATGAGTTTGTAATGTTAAGCAGCTGAGGCAGGAGGAATATCAGCAGATGATAGCATGCAAACAATATACAACTATGACACAAAGAATATTCAGCGTCAATCAGTTGCCTCTAAGGCCAGCAGGATATTGGTGTGTATTAGAAGAGGCCTGGACTCCCGGGACAGGGGTGTGATATCACTGTTATATAGAGCACTGGTTCAGAATATGGAATATGCAGTTCAGTTCCGGACACCAATTTATAGAAAGGATGTAATGGAGCTAGAAAAAATACAAAGACGAGCAACCAAACTAATAAGGGGAATGCAGTATCTTAGTTATGAGGAGAAGTTAAAGAATTAACAAGGAGAAAACAAGTTATCAACTCACCGTGTAGCTTAATGAAAGTAGTCCTGAGGGTTTGATCCTGATGCACGAAAAAAAAGGCAACCGTTCCTATTGCCTGGCACAGTCACCAACAACCATATATATTTGCTTCCAGCATCAAAAATAGATCAATAGGACGCAAGCTTGAGAAAATAAAACTTGACTTTTATTGAGTCATGTTAAAAGAGTATACAGCCATGGACTGAGGCAAACACTGCAATAGAGTAACACTGCTAGGCTGATGCGTTTCGGCTTACTCAGAAGCAGAAGATTGGTGTGTATTAGAAGAGGCCTGGACTCCTAGGACAGGGGTGTAATATTGCTAAATAAAGCATTGGTGCAGAATATGTAATATGCTGGAATCTGGAATATACAGTTCAGTTCTGGACTCCAATTTATAGAAAGGATGTAATGGAGCTAGAGAAACTACAAAGACGAGCAACCAAACTAATAAGGAGAATGGAGCATCTTAGTTATGAGGAGAAGTTAAAGAATTAGCAATCAGCTCACCGTGTAACTTAAAAGGGTTGTCTCACTACATTGATTCATCTTACCTCAGTCCTGTTTTCTTGGTTTCATTTTGAATTCAGGGGTGTGTTTATTGGCTTCTAATAGGCTGCAGTAGAAGCAGGTCTGTAGCTATAGCAACCAGTGCTGGCAGCCTATCATGAGAGATTGAACAGGTCTGTAGCTATAGCAACCAGTGCTGGCAGCCTATCATGAGAGATTGAACAGGTCTGTAGCTATAGCAACCAGTGCTGTAGGCCTATCATGAGAGATTGAACAGGTCTGTAGCTCTAGCAACCAGTGCTAGCAGCCTATCAGGAGAGATCAAACAGGTCTGTAGCTATAGCGACCTGAGGAGCTGATGCAGCCTATACAAGAGGGGATATATAGGAATAGGTAGGACATTGTTAATGGACACATATTGCAAAGTGACTTGTTTTTGCAAGATTTTTAACATAAAAACTGCAATCCCTGTAGTGAGACAACCTGTTTAATGAAAGCAGTCCTGTCGGTATGATCCTGATGCACGTAGAAAAAGGCAACTGCTCCTATTGCCTGGAACAGTCACCAACAGCCATATATATTTGCTTCCAGCATCAAAAATAGATCATCAAGCTTGTGAAAATAAAACTTGACTTTTATTGAGTCATGTTAAAAGAGTATACAGCCATGGACTGAGGCAAACAGTGCTAACTCTGCTCAGCTGATGCATTTCGGCATAAACACCCCTATTCTTAATATTTCTGGACTGTCTAATAAGGGGGTATGTACCAAAGGATTGGCGCATAGCAAATGTGGTGTCAATATGCACAAAGGGGTCAAAAAGTGATCCAGGAAACCATAGGCCGGTAAGCTTAACCTCTGTTGTAGGTAAAATGGTTTGAAGGTTTTCTCAGAGATGCTATCCCGGAGTTCTCACTGAAATAAAAGTATACGCCGTCCAGCATGGGTTTATGATAGGACGGCTTGTCAAGACTAATCTCTCGCTTCTATGAGGAATCAGTGCTAGATGGATCGGGGGGGTTTAGGCACTGAAGTCATATATCTAGATTTTTCTAAAGCTTTGATACGGTTTCCCAATAAAAGGGTTTGGGAAAGTAAAAAGAATGCTTGGTGGGGGAAATTTTGGGAAGTGGGTAACAACTGGCTCATGATAGAAAAAAAGGGTGGTGATTTTTGTTTTCATACTCGGATCCCTTTACTAGGGGACCCGAGGTCAGCAAAATGGAGGGGTCATGTTATAGTGGAGACCAAGGGTCATACTGGAGGGGTCATTACAATGGAAATACCACAGGGATGTAAAATTTGGGGGGGTCACTGTTACTAGGGAGACCACAGGGGTCATATTTGGGGGGTCACTTACGTGGAGTACCCAAGGGGGTGTAATTGGGGGGGTCATGTTTTGTGAAGGCCACAGTGGGCAGTATTTGGAAGGGGTCATGAACTAGGGGGCCCAGGTCAGATTGGGGCCTATCCCTTTAATATTTTAATTAATGATCTTACACAGGGATTCACAGTAGAAAATCGATATTTGCAAAAAGATACTATCTCTGTAAAGTAATCAACACAATAGAGGATAAGTGTTATTAAAAGGGATGGATAAGTTTGGGGTTGGGGCAGAGGGGTGGCAGATGGGTTTAACACAGAACATGCAAAAATTTTGCACCGGGGGAAAAAAAAAACAAAACCATAATTTGCTTGGCTCAAAAGGGTGCTTGAAAAGAACAGAGTGCGGAGTTCAAAAAACCGGGGTTGGGGGTGGTACATAAGGTTTGTAGCAAGTTGTTTTATTTTTCTATTGCAGGTTGGTTTTTAAATAGACACTTTTGAAATTTTTTTTTTTTTTTTTTTTTTTAGGTACTCCAAAGGGCCTTTCATCATGGTGTACTTTGGGACCTTTGAGTCACATGATAGGGGGGGGGGGGTTTTTTTTTCTGTGTAAGAGGTAAAAATTGCAGCAAAGTCTCAAAAGAGCTTGCTCTATTTTTCTTTGGGTCAAAGGGGTTTTGGAAAGAACAGAGTGCGGAGTTTAAACAACCCGGGGGTTAAAAACAGGGGAGAAAAAAATGGTAAGT
>JAODAL010060369.1:0-20930 GCA_025379985.1 Phyllomedusa bahiana | reverse complement strand
TACTGCGGGGAGCTTGCAGATTCCTATAAATTTCTTCCTGCATCTCGATATATTGAGATGTCTCTTAAGGTGGCACACAATGACTATCTGACCCCCATCTGGGAACATAGAATGGGGCTGTACACATCAAGTAAATGCTTCAAATGCGATACACTGGAAGCTGACCTCTATCATTGCCTCTGGCATTGTTCTAAAATTCAACAGTACTGGGTAGATGTGGCATCTCAGGCGCAGCGATATCTTGGGCGTACATTCACCCCCACCGCGCAATGGGCCCCTTTTGGGTTTGTGGACACTGAGGCCGGGTCGTACACTAGAAAGGAGAAAAGGATTCTGCATGTCTTGTCAGCGGCGCCGCGAAAGGCAATTTTGCAGGTTTGGATCCAGCTGGTGAGCCCAACCAGACAACTTTTCCTCGAAAAGACCTTTTTCTTGCTGAAAATGGATTGGATAGAGGCTTCGCAGCGAAAGGAACAAAAAGTTAAACAGTTTTTTGCCTTATGGCAAACGGTGATAGATACATATTGCCGGCCCCAATTCGGGAAAAGATACGATCCTGCTTTGTATAACGGGTTGGTACCTGGCTCAGCAACTAGGGGGCACTCAGCCAATTGTCCCCCAGGACCTTGGTTCTTGCCTGAAAGAGTCAGATACAGAATCCCTTCTTTTAGTCTAAAATTTGTTTTCCAGTAAAGATACCTGCTTAACGTTTAATGTGGCATGGAGCTGGGGTTGGGTCGCCCTCTCTCAATTAACCGCAAGGGATAGGGGGGCTGGCGAGGATCTCGGAAGATAGTGGCGGAGTTGTTTGTTTGCTTGACTTGTATGTGTGTCTGGTTACTTATGGGAATTTCCTAACTAGCCTCTGCGAGTTTCTGCCCGTGACACCTGAACCAATGCCATGGACACTGTGGTTAGTGACTTTTCTGTTATCATCGGGCAACACATTCTCATGTTGATTTCTAGTTGGAAAAAAGAAAATGTAAACTGAAGTCTTCGCAGCCAATTGTCTGCCTGCGTGCAGAGTTGTTGGCTGAAATTTGCTACTACTGTATTCATTTTATGTTTTATTCTATTTGAAGACTCGTAATAAAAACACCCGGCTGCTAACACCCGGCTGTTACAGCGCGAATGGGCAGCGTTGCCCACCCGCGCTGTTTAACCCATCAGACACCGCAGCAAAGATGGCCGCGGCGTCTGAATGAATGACGATCGGTGCCATGCACCGATCGTCTGGGTCATCGGTACCGTTGCAGCAATGCTGCAACGATCTGACCCCCGGACATGGCAGTGGGGAGCCTTGGGAAGGCTCCTGTCACTTCCATGTCCTGGTTTGCCCCACTTCCGTCCGCAAACTTCCGTCCGAAACCGCTATCTTGGTACAGTCTAATGCATTGCCTATGCAATGCATTAGAATGTATTGCCAATCGCGCCACCTAGTGGTCAAGCACCACAGGTGGCCTCAATGTTAAAGTAAAACAAAAATAATAAAGTTTTGCCGTACAAAAAAAAAAGGATTAAAAGTTCAAATCACCCCCCTTCCCCCATTTTACAAATAAAAACAATAAAATAATAAAAGTTACACATATTTGGTATTGCCACATCCGAAAAAGTCAGATCTATAAAAATATAACATCATTTATCCCGTACGCTGAACACCATAGAAGAAAAAAAATTCCAAACACCAAAATTGTGTTTTTTGGTCATTTTATGTCACTTAAAAAATTGAATAAAAGTGATCAAAAAAGTCACATGCATTCCAAACTGCTAGCGATAAAAAGTACACTTCAGCCCACAAAAAATGCCGCCTCACTGACGTCCGTAGGTGTTAGTACAAAAAAGTTATTAGTCGCAAAAACTGGCGCTGCGACGCAAATGTCAAAAATAGAAAAAGTTTAGATTTTTTTTTACGGTACCAAAACATAAAGGAAACCCTACATGTTTGGTATTGCCGGATGCGTATCAACCTGTAGAATACAGATAACACATTGTATTGACCGAAGATTGAACGCCGTAAAAGCAAAACCCCCGCAAACATGGCAAAAATACGTTTTTTTTCACAATTTGTCCCACTTGGAATTTTTTTGCGGTTTCCCAGTATATTCTATAGTATAGTGAATAACACAATTAGAAAGTACATCTTCTCCCGCAAAATAAAAGCCCTCATGTGTCTATGCAGGTGGAAAAATAAAAAAGTTATGGCTCTGGGAAGGCGAGGAGGAAAAAACGAACGTGTCAACGAAAAAAAACCCCGGGTCCTTAAAGGGGTGTTATCATTTCATTAAATGGTCTTCAGAATAAGGGGACAGTGAAAACAAGCAACTTTGCAATTGGATGTCATTAGCAAAGCTGCCTTGTTCTCACAGTGTCCCTTATCTTGTGTTTTTATTTACACTGATATCCAGTGCCAATCGAATCCCTCCTGATCCCTCCTCCTTGCAATTCACTAGCTGAGAGCTCATTTACATTCTGTACAGCCCCTGGTAATTCCACTGGAGCTGTGTCTCTGACTCAAGTTTGGGCCGTAGCATTTCTTTTAACAGGCAGAAAGAAACAGAATTACACTGAGGCTTACACAATCAGGAAATAGCACAATTGTATCGATCCCGCCTGACTCAGAGTAGGGCCGTAGCATTTTCATTTTATACAGGCAGAAGAAACAGAATTACACTGAAGGGCTTACACAATCAGGAAATAGCACAATTGTATCGATCCCTGCCTGACTTAGAGTTAGGGGCCGTAGCATTTCTCTCTCCACACCCAGCAGAAACAGACTGCAGCAGATTGTACAATGAGAAAACATGACAGTTTTGTCTCTGTGCCTAACTCTCCTGCATAGACGCAGATCTGTGCCGTTCTTAGAAAGCTGTAATACATCTCCAGCTGTGAGAGATCAGTGCTCAGTCTAGATTGAATGCAGCCTGTGGTATGTATACAGCTCTTATAAAATAAGACTGCATAGAGAGAGACACAGTGATATGTGGACTCAGAGGGGAGGGGGGGGAGTCTCAGGCCAGCAGGGAAGGGGGGATGATGTCATCCAGCGGGGGGGGGACGAAACGCCCCTGCATTCACAGAGCTGGGAAGCTAAGAGCAGTGGGAATCAGCGGTAGTAAGGAAGCGATACATCCCCTTTAAGGGGTTAAAGAAATGCAGGGGAGCTGCAGATTGCCCCTCTCCATGCTTCTATGTTCCTTATGACATCATAAAAAGACAGAAAATACCAGAAATCCACTAAGGGGTAACTCTTCCTTTAAAAGAATGCTTCTTTGATGTTAGAGGCATATCTACATATTAGGTGGGGTTGAAAGAAGACAAATGTCCAAGTTCAACCAAGGAAGGGAAAAATGTTGGTAAAGGGAGAGGGAATTTTTAAGCTTTGATTTCCCCCTTAAGGAATATTCGATTCCTGATTTCAAGATTGCCATCAGACTGGATGGCAGATATCTTATATGGCTACATAAGAATTAATGTTATTTAGTAGTAAGTGGTTATTTAAGCCTTTCTTGAAACCCTCACCTGTTTCTGCTGTGACCAACTCCTCGGGCAGGCTATTCCATGGATTTACCCTTCACATGGTGAAGAAGGCTATTATTCTCTGGACATTGAATATTTTTTTTTTTTTCCAAAATGAGTTCACCTTGTTTTACTGAAATAGTTTTTCCTCATACTTTTTGTAGGGTCCATTTATATGCAGTGGGAAAAAAAGTATTTAGTCAGCCACCAATTGTGCAAGTTCTCCCACTTAAATAGATGAGAGAGGCCTTTAATTGACATCATAGGTAGACCTGAACTATGAGAGACAAAATGAGAAAACAAATCCAGAAAATCACATTGTTTGATTTAGAAAGAATTTATTTGCAAATTATGATGGAAAATAAGTGTTTGGTCACTAACAAAAGTTCATCTCAATACTTGGCTATATATCCTTTGTTGGTAATGACAGAGGTCAAATCATCCAAATGCTCTCTAGCAAAATTCAGACGGCACCGGACATGTACTAGCTTAAGCAGGGGGACACGTCTGCCATTGCAGGATATGAATTCCTAGCGGCATAGTGTGTTGCTGATGGTGGCCTTTGTTACGTTGGTCCCAGCTCTCTGCAGGTCATTCACTAGGTCCCCCCATGTGGTTCTGGGATTTTTGCCCCCCCATTCTTGTGACCATTTTGACCCCACAGGATGAGATCTTGTGTGGAGCCCCAGATCAAGGGAGAGTATCAGTGGCCTTGTATATCTTCCATTTTCTAATTATTGCTCCCCCAGTTAATTTCTTCACACCAAGCTGCTTGCCTATTGCAGATTCAGTCTTCCCAACCTGGTGCATTACTACAGTTTTGTTTCTGGTGTCCTTCGACAGCTCTTTGGTCTTCACCATAGTGGAGTTTGTAACTGTTTGAGGTTGTGTCACATGAAAACTAGCAGGAGTCCTATTTCATTTTTAGTAATGGTTCCGGTTCTACAAGATTAGGCAATGGGGAACAGCAAGTTCCGGTTCACAAGAAATTAGGAAGCAATTACTATATTGGTGGCAGCAAGAACATACCAATGGGAAACATCGAGGTTCAGGAAAACAGGACTTAGTACGTTTGGTGGTAGTACAGGTGGAGGCATTTAAAACATAAAGATCTGGAGGGCTACAAGGATGAGGAGTAAGAGGTGTATGCAGTGCACATCAAGGTCATACAGGTGTATATTTCAAAATAAACTGAGCCGTAAGACTTGTAAATCTAGCTGTTGGCAGCAGTAGAAAACAATTTGTAGAAGCAGCAGGCACTACAGACCTGAGATTTAAACTACACTACATTTGTATTTCACATAGTCAAGAAGACGTGCTGCAGTTTACTGGTCAGTAACATCGGCAACCGGGGTAAAAGAATGGTCAGAGATCCACGCTTAATCCATTTTTATAAATATCAAACAATCCACATTGTCAGGGGAAAGACGCATACGTTTGTCAGTTATCACCCCTATCAAAATCCTGCATTCTACTGTCAATTTGTGTCGGTGGAAGGAAATTGCTCACTTTTGAATTGTAACGTGGATCAAGGAGGGTAAATCGCTGTTCATTTTTATTGTCCTGATGCATGGATCATGTTGCAGGTAATGTAGCATCCAAACACTCATGTATGAGATGCTGCCGAGATCTTACAAGCCCCGGGTCGAGAGGCACTAATGGGATCTTCCTCTTCTTCCTGTAATCTGTGCCAACCTCTAACCACTGAAATGTAATCAGTACCAGTGGTGTTCACCCCTGCCTCCTCATCCTCCTTCATTTCCTCATCCTGACCGTCACCAGAGCCCTGAGTAGCCTCATGCGCTCTACTCTGAACTACCGTCCTGCACCCGACCTCAACCTAAAATCACCGCCTAAAGAAGAGCTATACAATTGTGCAACAGTCGGGCCTTCTACATCCTCCGGTGAGTAAGGCTCTGTGTCCGCCTCTTTCTCCATCACTGCTGGGACTTGCTGCCACAGAGTGCCTGACGCTTGTTCCAGTAAAAATATAACCAGAATGGTCATGCTGAAAAGCACATCATCCCGACTGACCATTTTGGTGGCCTCTTCAAAACTGCCAAGGATGGTGTAGAGATCCTTCTCCTTTCTCCACTCTCTATAGGTCAACACCCCGAGGTCCGCATCACTGCTAGTCAGACCATGCGGCATTTCATACTGCATAATGGCATTACGCTGCTGCCACAATTGCTGGAGCATGTGGAGGGTGGAATTCCAGCATATTGCCACATCACATATCAGACGGTTGGCGGGGAGGCCCAGATCATGCTGCAACACTGCCAGTCGTGCCGAAGAAGGGTGCGAACGGCGGAAGTGTGAGCTAAGACCTCGAGCCTTCCTCAGAAGTCAGTCAAGGTAGCGCTTGAGAAATTTCTGCACAACCAAGTTCATGACATGTATCAGACAAGGGATGTGCTTAAGTCTACTGATCTTAAGGGCAACAAGGAGATCGATCCCGTTGTCACACACCACTTTGCCTGGCGCCAGGTTCTTAGCACCCAGTCACTGGATGGTCTGAGTGCGCAGAGCCGTCCACAGCTCTTGACCTGTGTGTTGACAGTCTCTACGACAAATTAATTTGACAACGGCCTGGTTTCTCCTGGCACGTCGAGGTGCTAGTAAAAAATAGCTAAAAGTACCATTCTCAACAAGATATGGATTATATTTTTTTCTGTTCTCCGTGTGGTATAAAGTATTGCCTTTACTAGATGGGTTGATTTTAATTAAGTTTACCATGTATGTCCAGGTTTCTATATTGTACTACTTTAACAAAAACTCTTACAGGGAATGTGTCATCAAAAAATGACTTCTTGTTTAACTCACATTTATATGTTAAACACATTTTTTTAGGGAAATTTTTTGGGTTTTGTTTTTTTAAATTTTCCATATTACTTTGATTATTTTTTTAATAATTCTTAAGTCCTGCAGGTTTCACTTTGGCCACTAAGCCTAATAATCGTCTGACACTTCCTGTTCTGTTTAGAGAGCTTTTCAGTGTGCTCATTATCAGTAAAAGCAGGGTCAAACAGATAACACAGAATCCACCAGTCACAAGAGGAGATGTCACAGCTCCCCCTCTCCCCAGTAAAAACTCTCCTATACAAGTCTATGGGACAGAATCTGTCTTAAGAATCCTATGTGCATGAAGCTGCTGTAAAGTATCTCCGTGACTGCTGTTAAAGCAGTGCAAGCAAGAATGTCTTCCCCCACAATCATATGTAGACGGCCGAATTGAGAAATCTACAATCAGGAAATAAAAACGACTGAGAGGAAAAGAATATGGATCAGAGTCTTGATTTAATAAGTAATAAAAAATTGCCGACAGATTCCCTTTAACAAAAACTTTTTATGTTGTAATGTCCTGACTTATATAGTCTTTTTTGTATGATTGATTTGTCACAGTAGCTATACACAGTTAGTACGGTTGACAAAAAACATATGTCCATCAAGTTCAACCAAGGGTGGGGAAAATGTGGGTGAAGAGAGGGAGATAAACGATTTAAGCCTAGTTTACCTACTGATGAATGCTTTGGAACCCATAAGGCAAGAACCAATCTGCTCTAAGGAAGATCATTTATGATCCCAGAGATGCCGTCAGACTGGATCTAGAATTTTATATGGCTACATACATACTAATAGTCTTTCATTTCAGCTAGTTATCTAAGCCTTTCTTGAAATTTGCCACTGTTCCTGCTGTGCTGAGCTCCTCAGGCGGCTGTTCCACAGATTTACAGTTCTCACATTAAAGAACGCTCTTCTCTTTTTTACTCCAGCCGAAGGGAATGTCCTCTTGTCTTTTGAGTGGGCTTTACATGAAATTATTTTTCCCCATACTTTTTGTAGGGACCATTTATATACTTATATAAATTCATCATGTCCTCCAGAGTCATCTTTTCTCAAGACTAAATAAGTTCAATTCTTCTAACCTTTCCTCATAACTAAGATGTTCCATTCCCATTATAAGTTGGGTTGCTTGTCTTTGCACTCTCTCCAGCTTTTGCACATCTTTTGTATAAACTGGACTCCAGAAATGAACAGCATATTCCAAGTGAGGCCACAACAATGCTTTATACAGCAGAAATATTCCATCCTTGTCTGGCAAGTCCATGACTCTTTTAATACACGCTAATATCCTGCTGGCCTTAAAGGCAGCTGATTGACACTGCATGCTGTTTTGTAGTCTATGATCTACAAGAATGCCCAGATCTTTCTCAACAAGCGATTCTCCCAGTTTTTCTCCCCCTAGGACATATAATGCCTGCAGATTATTCCTACCCAGATGCAAAACCTTACATTTACCCACATTAAACCTCATTTGCCAAGTGGATGCCCAAACACTCAGTGCGTCCAGGTCTGCTTGCACTTTATGAACATCTTCCATAGATTGCACTACACTACATACTGTAGCTTGGTGTCATCTGCAAAAATAGATGTGTGAGTTCTTTCGTGTTTAAGAAGATGCATTTTCTGATTAAAACATTTGCCACAATCTGTACATGAAAATGGCTTCTCTCCTGTGTGAGTTCTTTTATGTTGATCAAGATTTTTTTTTTCATAGTAAAACATTTGTCGCATTCAGAACATGAATATCGCTTGTCTCCTGTGTGAATTCTTTCATGTTCAACAAGACGCGATTTTGAAATAAAACATTTGACACATTCTGAACATGAAAATGGCTTCTCTCCTGTGTGAATTCTTTCATGTTTAACAAGATATGATTTCGTAGTAAAACATTTGTTGCATTCAGAACATGAGTATGGCTTCTCTCCTGTGTGAATTCTTTCATGTTCAACAAGACGCGATTTCAAAATAAAATGTTTGCCACATTCTGAACATGAAAACGGCTTCTCACCTGTGTGAGTTCTTTCATGATTATCAAGAATTGATTTCCAAGCAAAACATTTGCCACATTCTGAACATGAAAATGGCTTCTCGCCTGTGTGAGTTTTTTCATGTTGAATAAGATTTTTATTTTGAGTAAAACTTTGCCACATTTGAGCATGAAAATGCCTTCTCTCCTGTGTGAGTTATTTCGTGTTTAACAAGACCTGATTTCTTAGTAAAACATTTGCCACATTCTGAGCATGAAAATGGCTTCTCTCCTGTGTGAGTTCTTTCATGTCGGACAAGAATTGATTTTGAAGTAAAACATTTGCCACATTCTGAGCATGAAAATGGCTTATCTCCAGTGTGAGTTACTTCGTGTTGAATAAGATTGGATTTCTGAGTAAAACATTTCCCACATTCTGAACATGAAAATGGTTTTTCTCCTGTGTGAGTTCTTTCATGTTGAACAAGAATTGTTTTAGAAGTAAAACATTTGCCACATTCTGAGCATGAAAATGGCTTCTCTCCAGTGTGAGTTACTTCATGTTGAATAAGATGGGATTTCCGACGAAAACATTTCCCACATTCTGAACATGAAAATGGTTTCTCTCCTGTGTGAGTTCTTTCATGTTGAACAAGAATTGATTTAGAAGTAAAACATTTGCCACATTCTGAGCATGAAAATGGCTTCTCACCTGTGTGAGTTCTTTGATGTTTCTCAAGATTAGATTTGTTAACACAACATTTTTCATATTCTGCACAGGAAAATAGCTTCTTTCCTGTGTGACATTGATGTTCTACACCCCTTATGTGACTTTTATTTTGCTCAACAATCTGTGGTAAATCAGAATATGGGACCTGCTTAAAAGAATCAGTTGATAGATCATTGGGGGGAAGGGCTGAGGCTATGTCTGGATAAAAAGCATGCTCTTCATATGCATCTTGTGTGATACCACCATCATCTGCTTTAAAATCTGCCAATATCATATGTTCATCTGAGCTCCTGGTACAGTCACCTGCCACAAATAAAAAAAGATTTTATTACTTTTGATAAATATTACCTTAAAAGTTGTATTGATATTTTATAACATTTCTATGTAAGAAAAGCCCATAGAAATTGGCATGCAATGCTAGTGGTGGCACAACAGATTACATTTTAACAGTACACATCTGAGCAAGGACCAATTGATTGTGATGCTAGGCCACTGGGCCTTTCTTTTGCCGTTTTACACTTCTGTTTTGAGGTCAGCAGCTTCCCAGAGTCATGTATCCACGTGCCTATCACCACTGTATCCAGTAAATGCCCAAAGGAGAATTATAAAGGGATCTGTGAGTCATTAGGTGGTGTCTTGACTCAATCCCTGACCGCTACATGCTCTCCTGTAGAGAGGAGCAGGATGGTCATATATGAAGTAGATAATAGAAAAAATTGAGAACCCACACAAACGTATGACGTTTAAAAATATTCAGCTTTTACTTAGTTTTAAATTGTGACCCATAAGTTACAGGGTAAATCCACACAATTAATGGTTATCACGGAGTGAACAAAACCTTTAAACATGTTATGCAGGAACAATACAATCTAATTGCAATAGAAAAAGACTTGTTGTCACTTGTTGCGAAAGTCCCCCCGGCTTTTTGCATTTCCAGAAAGCAGGAGGCCCTGAATGCACTGATCCCCCACGGGAACCCCGAACGCCCAGGTGTCACCTCCAAAAAGTCCCATGGGTGTTCGGCGTTCCCGTGGGATCATTTGCGTTGGGCTCTCGCCTGCTTCTCGGGAAAGCTAAAAATGTCCGGGGGACTTTCGCAAAAAAGTGACAACTAAGTCTTATCTTTGCAATTAGTTGTTTGTTCCCGCATAAATGTTAAAGGTTTTGTTCACCCCGTGAAAACCTTTAAATTTGTGTGGATTTCCCCTGAAACTTATGGGTCAAAATTTAAAACTAATAAAAGTGTTTTTTTAAACGATACGTTTTGGGGGGTTCTCAATTTTTTCTATTATCTATGCTTAAGGACATTTGGGAGAGAGTCCTATGTAGTCCCACTGAGTGCTATGCTTGCACTTTAAGAAAGGTCCGTACTAATATAAAAAACATATATGAAGTAGTCATGGTTTTGTCCCTTTTTAAGGTTGGATTACCCCATCCCTTTTTTTTATTTAATTTTGAACACAAAACTGGGAGAGGGTTCAAAAAAGGGCCTTTTTTATCCTTTTCATCTTCAAAAAATAGATCAAAAAAACGGCATGTGTGAAATATAGATTATTAAAATAGTGGTACCTTTTTCCCCCCAAAAATAAGACAGTGTCTTTTTAAATTTTTTGCTCCTAAGGACACGGGGTCTTTTTTTTCAGGGATTTATTTTTCCATAAACAAAAAATTCAATTTAAACCCAGTGTAACGGAGACTAAAAAAACAAAAAACTTTTTTCAAATTGGGTTCATTAGCAAAAACAAAAGATTTTACCCGTGATTTTATTTTTTAAAAAAAGGGATGGTCTGAAAACCGCTCGGAAATCAGCCCAACTCGGCACCGACGCTTGAGGGTTTTTCACTGTGTGGCGCTTTGAGCTTGGGGGAGTCCCCCTGTGCAGGGGGGACCCGTAAGTCGTTTCCTTGGTCACCCTCACCACCCCTTTTAAAATAACCCAGCAGAAGTAAGTGTAACTCCTTCAAGGGTCAGGTGTTCCCTCACTGTTACAATCGGGACCAAAGTACGTGGCACTATACCCCACCCATATAACCTACAAAACTGCCTATAGAGACCACATAAGGTCAGACACCCGCTCAGGTATAACCTACAAACCCCCCCTTAAGAGTACATAGGGTCAGACCCAGCTAGGGATAACCTAAAAAACCCCCATATAGAGACCGGTGGGAGGTCATACACCAGCTCAGGGATAAAACCACAACACTGCCATTAGCGACCACATAGAGGTAGACACCAGCCAGGATAACCTACAACACACCCCATAGAGTCCCCCATGAGGTATACCCAGCTCAGGCATAACCTACAAACTGCCATTAAGGGCCCCATAGAGGCAGAACCAGCTAGGTATAACCCACAACAAACCATTAGAGACCACATTTAAAGGGCATACACCATGGTATAAACCCACAAACGCCATAAGAGACCACATAAGGTCATACCCACTCAGGTATAACCCCACAAATGCCATAAGAGACCCAAGAGGTCAGACAAGCTCAGGCATAACCCACAAACCGCCATTTTTAGCACCAAATAAGGGCAGAACCAGCTCGGGATAAAAAAACACCCCTTTAAATAGCGACCAAAAAGAGGTCGACCCCAGTAGGGGTTCCGTTACTAGTGGATACATGGAATCCAATGGTTGGACTGGGCTGGGGCACAGCGAAGACAGATGTAGGACTGGAAACAGGAAGGCAGCAGAGTGATAGTCTGGATCCAAGGCAAGGTCAGGGAAGCACAGTTGAGCGATATTTAGGTATCAGAGTCTTGCAGGGTAAACCGCAAAAAGTGAGGAACTAACAAGCAAAGCAAAGTTCCAGGTAGAGGACTGCAAGCAGGAGCTTAACACAATACTCAAAGCAATGGAGATCAGCTTGAGGAGTTTTATATATGCTGGCAACAGGAAACAGGAAACAAGATGGCAACCCAGCTGAGCCACGAATCCACATCTGACTGAGGGCAAACTTAAGGGCAAACACAGTAAAAAAGTTCCAAGGTATGGCAGGAGATTCCTGCCAATTTACTCCCACCTCAACAGCGGCCTTGGACGATACCTGACTTGGTCTTTCGGATGTCTTGATGAATTTGTCTTATCAGTCGAGGAGCATTGATGTTACTCTATGGTTCCCATGAATTCTCTTAGGGCCCATAACCTTTGCCATTAATGAGGTTTTGTAGCTGGTTTCTGAAAATTCTCGCGTCAGGGATTTGTCAACAAAACAAAACTGTTCTTGCCATCAAATCTTACTCATCAGGAGGAGGAGAAACACGTCCCGGAAAGGGGTTGGGCATGGCAGGCTTTAGCAGAGACACATGAAAAAACAGGGTGGATTTTCATAGATGGTGGGAGTTTGAGCCGAACAGCTACTGGACTGATTATTGATGATCGTATATGCCCGACAACTTCTGGCCAGTTTTGGTGAAGGGACTCTAAGTTTCAAATTTATGGTGGAAAGCCATACTTATCTCCCACTTTAAAAGTTGTGCTGGCCTACGATGTTTATCTGCCATCTTCTTGTAATTTTCTTGAGCCCTCTCTAGTGTTTCCTTTAAGCTAGCTGTAAATTGTTGCTGTAAAGCAGAGATCCTTTCCGCAGAGCTGGGAATATGTGGAACAGCAGGTGAATTTGGGAAGAATATTTGGATGGTACCTAAATTTTACAAGAAAGGAGTCTGGTTGGTGGAAGCATAATTTGGAATTATTGTACGAAGAATTCGGCACAGGAAGATGGACAACCAGTCATCTTGTAGGTGACAAAGTATAGCCATCGCAGGTACATGTTCCAGGGTCTGATTTGTGAGTTCAGTCTGTCCGTAAGATTGTGGGTGATAGGGCCGGTTTTGAAAGATTACATATAATGTTAAGTGCTGAACAAACTCGCCCAAAAATTTGGATGTAAAACTGCACCCCACGATCCGAGATAACTTCATCCGGGAACACATGAAGACGAAAACACATTTTTGAAATATGAGGTCAGCTGTGTCCTTGGAAGAGGTTAGACCGTTACATGGTATGAATTGTGCTGCCTTTGTGAGTCGGTCAACTACCAAGTGTATGGTATAATTCCCCTGAGTGGTTGTTAGATCTACGATAAAGTCAATGGATATAGAACCCAGGGGCGAGACGCGGGGACCAGGCAATGTTGTAACAAACCCGTGGTGAAGAAAAAAAAAAAACATAAACAAACTGTGGGAGTTTTGCATCTCGCACAGATGTCACATGATGTCACTACTTCTTTACATCTGTAGAGGAATTGGGCCACCAATAATGAATCGGAGATAAAAATTCCTGCGTCTTCTGAAATCCTTTGTGACCAGCAAATAACATCCTCTCGAATCATGGGCTTAGCCTCAGAATCTTCGTCTTACAGTTTCGGGGTTGTATAGTTGCTGCCACGTGGGTCACTTCTGGTCTTCTAAAGCACCAATACTGACCTCTCTCAGGTGGTCGGGATAAGTACAACCACAAGTTCAGTGGTCTTTGCCTCTCTTATCTCTTCTAAGCAAGTTTTTATTATGGATTACTCCCACAAAACATTAGACAGGAACGATGTTCTCAGGCGGAATAGTAGGAGAGCGGAATGATTGATGAGAACATTCTTGATAGAGCGATCCGCCTTGTCCATTACGCGGATCCGGGCCTGTAAGAGATTACAATGTTGAACCTGAATTGTGATAAAATTACCAGCGAGCTTGGCGGAGGAGATAGACACTTGGCTGATCTAACGAATTCCAGATTACGGTGATCTCAGCGGAGTACAATTATTTGCTGTCGAGGGGGTGTCCACTGAAGATGATGTCTCCATTCTTTAAAAAGCGCACAGGATTGCTTATAGTCTTTATTCCCCACATCATAATTCATCTCAGCGGGTGATAAACGTCGGGAGAAAAATGCACAAGGATGTAATAAAACTCTTCGGTCTCCCGTTCTTTGAGACAGAAATAGCCCCTACGAGCACAGTCTGAAAGATTACTTCCACAATGAAGGCGAGTTCTGGGTCAGGATTGAATAACACGGGGCTGTCGTGAACTTGGCCTTTAGGAGAGGAAAAGGGACTCTTGTGCTTGAGGAGACAAACAAAGCATTTCTCTTCTTAGTCAACTGTGTGATTGAGAGATTATTTCTGAGAAATTCCTGATGAAAGCGTCTATAGAAGTGGCGAAACTATGAAAGTTGGACTCTTTTATGTTTCTGGGGGTAGGCCAGTCTAATATGCTTTAATCTTGCTTGAGTCCATTTGTAGACCATGAGGTGAAATTATGTAACCAAGGAAGGGATTCGGTCTGATGATATTCTACACTTTTCAATCTTGATGTAAAGTTAGGCTCTCTCTTAGCCTCTCTGAACAGGCATCAATGTCTCTGGTTTTCTTGCCCTTGAGGCTGGTAAAATTCACGGATATCATCCATGATATATAATGACTATGATTGATCCTGGAGGTCTCTGAAGATGTCATTGACGAGTGTTGAAAAAGTGGCAGGAGCATTACAAAGGGTCCAAAAGGCATCACGCTCAATATTCAAAGTGTCCATAACGTGACCTAAAGGCAGTTTTACCATTCATTTTCAGAATCTGTTTCGATCCAAGTTATAGGCAGGTCCTCGTAGATCTTTTGGAAAAGATTTTGACATGTTGCTCTCTCTCCAGTTAGCTCAGGGATCAGTGGTAGAAGGATACGGTTTTTGATGGTGAATTTGTGTTAAGTTCTCTGTAGTCAATGCAAGGTCTTAAGGAACCCATCCTATATCTTCTTAACAAAGAATATGGGAGCCCCCGCTGGTGAGGAAGATGGGCGGATGATGAACACCTTGGCCAGATTTTTCTTCTAATGTGAGTCTTGAGGGCTTTTAATTCAGGACCTGCCAAAGCGGGTAGATGTTTCCAACGTATAGGAGCACCTGGAAAGCAAGTTATGGGGCAATTATAGGTCGGTGTTTTGTGGGGGGAGCTTGTCAGCATTCTGTTTGCTGCAAACGTCGCAAATTCCCTGTATTCGAGGGTAGCTCTACTATTGTATTATCTTGAGCTGGTCTTCGGGGGCTTTGTTCAAAGTGAGTGAGGGACGGCATCCTCCGCTGGGAAAGTTATCTCCTGGTTTCCAGTTGCTAGCTGGGTTCTGTGCTTGTAGCAGGTAGGCTCGGATGACAGAGAAGTGTGGGGAAGAGATCAATAGGAATGACAAGGACTTTCACGTGATGGGATGTTCATAATGATCTCAAGTGGTTCTCTGCCGCTCTCTTGGTCCACTGGCCCTTGAGTTCAGTGGGGATCCATCTACTGTTTCCGCATTACCACGGCGTGAGAGTCTTTTCTGAATATTTAAACCGTGCTTCTGAGCAAAAGGACAGGTCCATGAAATTGCCACTTGCCCGAGTCATTCATGCTGAGGTAGATACCCATTGAGAGTTAACTGGACTTGATGGGAGGAATGTAATGATAGTCCTTTGTTTTCTTTCTTAATATGACGTGCACAGATCGAGACTAGAATGGATTAATTTGTGTTTTAAGATAAGTCTGTTTCTGAAGGCAATTGATTCTTCATCTGAGCTATCGAGGTCCATATTGCTGCCAGCAGTCTCCTGTGTCGCTAGGGCAGTTGATAAGGAAGTGGTCAGACTTCATCACAATAGAAAGCAAAGAACTTCCCGGTCGCCGGTGCTCCCTTATTTCTGCAGATCTCACGTTTACTATGAATCCACTTGCATATGCTCAATTCCCTGGCTCTCTGCGGATCTTCCCTTGAGGTGTTCCTTAGGAAAGCTGGCAGGGGACTGTCAGGGACTGCTTACGTATCTCAAAAATTTAGAGCAGCCCACCTCTCCTTCGTCGTTCAGTCAGTCGGGTAATCGATTCGGAGCAGTATTATGAAGGCATCCAAACTGAAGGGGCCTCTGGCAGGGCAAGTTCATCTTTACTGTACTGCGAAGTCCTTTCTGAAAAAAGACAATGTTTTGCTGCGTCCATTTCCAGTTGGTGTCGCTGCCCCCTCTTGAACTCCATGGCATACTCGGCAACGGGGCGTTTTGCCCTGGCGCAAGGATAGTATTGCAGCTTAGCAGTAGCCACCGAACGATTGGGATCGTCAAACATCTGATCCTGCGCGTCGATGAACTCCTCAGGTGATTCAGCCCGGGGTCTTGAGTTCAATTAAAGACTAGCCCAGGCAATGGCTTTGTGCGTCAGCAGCATAAATAATACTCAGGAACTTTCGATCTGTCTGTAGGAAAATTGCGCAGGGTTTGCGTCGAAGTATAGCCTTACATTGATTGAGGAAACCCGGAATTTGTCACGACTACGCGAATCTGAAGGGTGGCAATTTGGGCTCATGACAGGCACGAAGTGGGTGGTCCAGAGGCGTGAACTCTCCAGGTGGACCTCGGTCGGATAATGCGTGCACCGTTTCGCCGTAGTCCTGGATGCTTGCTCCATACACTTGGATATTATGACCAGTCTGGCCTTGTATAGCATCACACTTTAGTTTTCAATGCTTGCATCTCGGTGCGCATGTTAGCCATAGCAGTTTGTAGCTGTTTGAAGTGAGCTTCCGGACTACCAGCCTCTAGCGGACTCCATTTTTTATGCTTGAGTATACCTGTCACTTTATAGTGGATACAGTGGAATCCCAATGGCTTGGACTGCTTGGAGCACGCGAGGAAACAGATGTAGACTGGAACAGGAGGCAGCAGAGAGTAGACATGGTTCCAGGCAAGGTTCAGGCAGAAAGCACAGTTGAGCGATATGTAGGTATCAGAGTTTGCAGGGTAAACCGCAAAAGTGGAGGAACTAACAAGCAAAGCAAGATTCCAGGCTAAGAGGACTGCACAGCAGGGAGCTTAACACTAATATCAAGCAATGGTAGATTCAGGCTTGAGGAGTTTATATATGTGGCAACAGGAAACAGGAAAAGATGGACACCAGCTGAGGACACGCTCCACCATCTTGATGAGGGCAAACTTAAAGGGCAAAACTCAGTAACACAAGTTCAAGGTATGGCAGGAGATTACCTGACATCAGGTCACATCACTATTACAGTGGATACAGCACTGATCAATATAGAAGTAACATTAACCCGGAAATCAGGGACTCTCCGGAGGTCGTCTTATCTGATGAGTCGTTCTTATTGCTTTTCTTCTGCGCATCTTTCACTCACACCGCCATGATGCTTGTCCCGGGCCACCCTCACCCCTGCGAAAAATACACAAATTTTGAACCTAAATTTTCCAGCATCTCTTTTCCTTTTCCCCACCTCTGTAAAAAAATTGCCCAGGGGTGGGAGGCGGGTACAAGCCATAACTTAGAGGCCTAGATCCTAAGGTTGGATTTGGGGGAAAGAGGACTCCCCCCTGGAGAAAATGCTACAAACTAGGGTGCTGCCCTCAAATTATATTCGAGGAAAGTAGGAAGACCCTAGGTAAGGCAAATGGGCAAGGCCCCCAGGTAACTAGATGCCCTATTTAGGTGGGGTGACCCCAGCTGGATAATTTGGGAAACCCCGGGCCCCCCGGGCGGCTGGTGGTACCTAGCCAGGGGTGGTAGGAAAACGCCCCCAGTTAGTAAGCAGGCCCCAGTTAGGCAAGTTGATTTTGGTACAGTTAGGTTGGTGGACCCCAGTTTGGGAGGCTTAGGTAGGTATGGTGTCCCCCAAATTTGTTAGGCTGTATGTAGGTGGTTGCCCCAGTTAGGTAAGCTGTAGGGAGTTAGGGTCTCCCCTTTTAAAAGGCTTTTAAGCATTTAGGGACCCCCTTTAGGTATATACAGGCAGTTGAGCCTCCTTTAGGGAGTATAAGGCAGTTAGGGGGTCTCTTTTAGGTATATACAGGCAGTTAGGGGCCCCCTTTACGTGGCAGGAAGTCAGGGCCCCCTCTTAGCTAGTGTCAGGAGTCAGGCCTACTCTTTTGCAGTGTGTAGGTGGAGGGCCCCCTTTAATGCCGGGCCCCCATTTTAGTCGGGCCCCCTTTATTACCAGGCCCCCATTTTTGTGTCAGGGGCCCCCCTTTTTAAGTCAGGGCCCCCCTTTAGTTTTAGCCAGGGCTCCCTTTAGAATAGCCAGGCCCTTTTTGTTTAAAAGGGCCCCCCCTTTTGTTGAGGGGGCCCCCTTTTTGAATACCGGGCCCCCTTTAGGGTGCCCGGGGTCCCCCTTTGTGAGCCAGGGCCCCCTTTAGTGTAGCCAGGGCCCCCTTTGTATAGCCAGGGCCCCCCCTTTGGTAGCCCGGACCCCCTTTTAGTGTAGCCGGGGCCCCCCTTTTGTGTGCAGGGCCCCTTTGAGTAGCCGGGCCCCTTTTGGTACCCGGGCCCCCCTTTTGTGTGCCAGGGCCCCCCCCTTTTGAGTGCCAGGGGCCCCCTTTAGTGAGCCAGGGCCCCCCTTTTTATAGCCAGGGCCCTCTTTAGTTAGCCAGGGGCCCCCCCTAGTGAGCCAGGGCCCCCTTTAGATAGCCCGGGGCCCCTTTTGTAGCCAGGGCCCCCTTTAGTGTACCAGGGCTCCCTTTGGTAGCCAGGGCCCCCCTTTAGTGTAGCCGGGGCCCCCTTTATTTGTAGCAGGGCATTGTAGGTAGATTTAAAAAAAAAAAAAAAAAAAAAAAAACCCACTTACTGGCTCCCTCCGGCCCCGCTCCGGGCCGGGTCCCGCCGCTCCGAGCTTCCCCGGTCCGGGTCGTCCTGCGCCCTGCTAGGCTCACGGTGAAGTGCGTCCCGCGCCCCTATGTCAACAGTAGGGCCGGCGCCTGGCAGGGTGAAGGCCTAGAGGTTCAGCTGCCAGGGGGATCAGGGGCGCAGCGTAGTGGGCCCGTGCTCCACTGACACCCCCGCGCCCCAGGGCTGGGGACATTAGTCCCCAAAACCCCGGGGTCGCTCTGGGCGCTCGGGACCCCCGGGCCCGGGCGCAACCCCATGGGGGGGTGGGCCCGGGGAGCGAGGGATGCCCCGGGGCCAAGCGGCTGGAGGGGCCCCCGGGGGGTTACCGATCCCGGCGGCCGTTGAGCCGCCTGCACAGATGGTATCTTCCAGCCTTGTTCCGACTTACAAAATGAAAAAAAGAAACCCGTTCCCTTGTAAAACTGAGATAAATCATCTGGAGTGTTAATGACATGTATTTGAGAAAGTCTACTTTTACCTACTATCAATTTGCGTGTATCTGTGGAGGTGAAAAGTGCTCTTATAGCTATGACTGCCGCTAGGACTTATTTTCATTTTTATTTATAAGCTTGTTGGGAGGGGGGGTCTTATTTTGGGAGATGTCTTATTTTTGGGGAAACACGGTATTAGGACCAATACCCTTTAGCTCAAGCAATAAAAAAAATATATATATATATTCCATACAGACATACATCCCAAAAGATCAGTCGTTCACCGTACAGTGGGTACGGAAAGTTCTCAGACTCCTTTACACGTTTCTTTCATTGCAGCCATTTGCTAAGAACCAAAAATTTAATTTTTTTTCTGATTAATGTACACATTGCACCCCCCCATCTTAAAAAAAAAAAAAAAAAAAAATGTAGATATTTTTGCTAATTTATTAAACAAGAAAAAATGAAATATAAAAATGTCTTAAGCATTCAGACCCATTGCTCATTATTGAGTACAAGCACCCTTTTGAGCTAGTACAGCCATGAGGCTTCTTGGGAATGATGCAACAAGTTTTTCACACCTGGATTTGTGGATCATCTGCCATTCTTCCTTACAGATCCTCTCCAGTTCCCTCAGGTTGGATGGTGAACGTTGGTGGACAGCCATTTTCAAGTCTCTCCAGATATGCTCAATTGGGATTAGGTCAGGGCTCTGGCTGGGCCAGTCAAGAATGGACACAGAGCTACTGCTTTGTTATTTTAACTGTGTGCTTAGGATCATGACCTTGTTGGAAGATGAACCTTAGGTCCAGTCTGAGGTCCAGAGCACTCTCCAAGAAGTTTTAATTCAGGATATCTCTGTACTTGACCGCATTCATCATTCCTTCAGTGCAGCTGAAAAACACCCCGATAGCATGATGCTACCACCACCATGTTTCACTGTTGGGATTGTATTGGGCAGGTGATGTGCAGTGCATGGTTTTTCTCATCACATACCGCATAGAATGAACAACACAAAGTTCTATCTTCATCTCATTGGACCAGAGAATCTTATTTCTCATAGTCTGAGTCCTTCATGTGTTTTATTGCACACTGTATGCGGGCTCTCATATGTCTTGCACTGAGGAAAGACTTAAGTTGGCACACTCTGCCACAAAACCCCGACTGGTGGAGTCTGAAGTGATAGTAGTATGTGTGGCACTTTCTCTCATCTCTCTACTGCATCTCTGGAGCTCAGCCACAGTGATCGTGGGGTGTTTTTTTACCTCTCTCACAAAGGCTCTTCTTCCACTATTGCTTAATTTGGCTGGACGGCCAGGTAAAGGAAAAGTTGTGGTCTTCCCAAACTTCTTCCATTTTAGGATTATGGAGGCCACTGTGCTCTTAGGAACCTTGAGTGCTGCAGATATTCTTTTGTAGCCTTGGCCAGATCTGTGCCTTGCCACAATTCGGCCTCTGAGCTCCTTGAGACCTCATGATTCTCAAGTGCTCTGACATTCCATGTGAGCTGTGAGGTCATATATAGACAGGTGTGTGCCTTTCCTAATCAAGTCCAATCAGTTTAATGAAACACAGCTGGACTCCAATAAAGGAGTATAACCATCTCAAGGAGCATCAGAAGGAAATAGACAGCATGAGAGTTAAATATGAGTGTCACAGCAAAAGGTTCGGAATACTTATGACCATGTGATATTTCAGTTTTACTTGTTTAATAAAATTTTCAAAAATATCTACATTTCTGTTTTTTTTCTTTCATGATTAATGATCAAAAAGTGAACTTTTTGATCTTACAAATGGCTGCAATGAAAAAAGAGT
>JAODAL010060368.1:0-20930 GCA_025379985.1 Phyllomedusa bahiana | reverse complement strand
TTAATCATGAAAGGGATTTCTCTTCCCCAGGGGGATAACCTTGTTTTTATAGTGTTAAACCTCATCTGCCATTTCCTGCCCGGCCCCCCAACTTACCCCAGACCCCTTTTTGTAATAACATATTATCCCCCCATTGTGTTGATTATTTTACAGAGCTTGTATCGTCTGAAAAGATCAATATTCTACTGTGTAATCCTGTGTAAAAAATTTTAATGAAAATTTAAGAAGGATTTTTGGCGCATTTTCCCCGCACGGCCCCTAAGCCCCGCACTGCACCCCACACCTGGGAGGCCCCGGGGCTTTTCCCCGCATGTATGAGTGCGCTCCCTCGGCGGCAAAATCTTTGGCGCAGCCCGCACTGGCCTCAGTCCCTGCACTGCGCCCCAACTGGGGACCGCGGCGGCTTTTCCCCGCATGTATGGTGCACTAGTGGGGGCGAATCTCAGGGGCACGCCACACTGCGCCAATGTCCCCCACTGCGCTACACACTGGCGAGGGTTGCGGCTTTTAAAGGAATGTATGAGGGGCCCGGGGGCCCCCCATAATCAGGCGCAGTTTTTGCCCGGAAAAAATAGCGGAAAAAACGCGCCCCGACCCAGGAGTTCTAATTTCGCCTAAAAGAGGGGAGTTTTGGGAGTTAGGCGATTTTGGGGGGAAATTATGGTTGGAGATTCAGAGGGAAGTTATTGGAGTTTTGGGGAGAAATTTGGGGGAACGGTTTTAAGGTTTTTAGTTTTCTGTGGAATTTAAGAGTTGGGCAGGATTTGGGGGAGGGGGGGATGGGGTTTTAAAAGGGAGGTACGGGATTTGGGTAGAGAGGTAGGGGGGAAGGTTGTGGATGGAGATTAATTGGGGGTATTAGGAGATTAGGGGAGAGCTGTATGGGGGAAAGGTTTTTTTTAGGAGATTCTGAGGGGGGGATAAGTGATTAGGGAGAGATGTATGGAGGGCAGGGGTGGATGGAGATTCAGAGGGTTCAGGGAATTGGGTAGGATGTATGAGGGGCAGGTTGTGGATGGAGACACTGACAGGGGTATCAGGAGTTAGGGTAGAGATGTATGGGGGGGGGGGTAATGGATGGGGATTTCATTAGGGGGGATCAGGAATTTGGGGGAGAGATGTATGGGGACAGGTTTTTGATGAAGATTACATGAGGAGAGGTATCAGGAGACTAGCGCAGATATATATGGTGGGGACAGGTTATGGACTGAGATTACATGAGGGGGTATCAGGAGATTAGGGTAGAGATGTATGGGGGACAGGTTATGGATGGAGATTACATGAGGGAGGTATCAAGAGTTTAGGGTAGAGACGTATGGGGGGTAGGTTATGAATGGAGATTACATGAGTGGAGGTATCAGTAGATTAGGGCAGAGATATATGGGGGGGGACAGGATATGAATGGAGAATACATGAGGAGAGGTATCAGGAGATTAGGGTCTAGATGTATGGGGGACAGTTTATGGATATAGATTACATGAGGGAGGTATCAGGTGATTACGGTAGAGATGTATGGGGGGGTCAGGTTATGTATGTAGATTACATAAGGGAGGGATCAGGAGATTAGTGTAGAGATATATGAGGGGGAGGTTATGGATGGAGATTACATGAGGGGAGGTATCAGGAGATTAGGGTAGAGATGTATGGGGACAGGTTATGGATGGAGATTACATGAGGGAGGTATCAGGAGATTAGGGCAGAGATGTATGGGGGGAGGTTATGGATGGAGATTACATGAGCTGAGGTATCAGGAGATTAGTACAGAGATATATGGGGGTACAGGTTATGAGTGGAGATTACTGTCATGGGGGCCGGCGCGGGTGCCCCCCGCAGCCGCCCCGCTGCCCGCAGGGGGTCCGGCGCGGGTGCTGCGTCTGCCCGCAACCATCCCCCTGCTTCCCGAGGTCCGGCGCTGGGCCAGTTACCCGTCCACGCTCCTGTGTACGCTGGTTCTGTCTGTCCCGGCCGCTTTGCGCGTACCCGATACCTAGGGTGCGCGCGACAGCTGGTCTGGATTTAAAAGGCCAGTGCGCCGTTAATTTGGTGAATTGCCGGCCGCTGGTCCTATATAAGGAATACGCCCCAGCACTCTCTACCAGATCGTTGGTGTGCGTTCATTGTCTTTAGAGAGTGTTGCAATCCGTATTGATTACCTGTGTACCAGTCCGTTCCGCTACGTTTCCTGACCTTGCCTGTTTGCCGCCTGCCCTGACCATATGCCTGTCTCTGACCACGAACCTCTGCCGCCTGCCCTGACTTTCTGCCTGTCCCTGACTACGCCTCTGGATTATGATTCTGTACCACGCATTACCCCGGCCGCCATCGCAAGCAAGTCACGTCAGGGGTAGCGACCTGGTAGCCTCACACTGCAGTAAGTCCATCTCAGGGCTCTTGTGAAAACCGGGGGCTACTTAGTCTCCGCTCCCTGGCATGGCTTTACTATCATCGCTTGCGGTGGTCCAGCGAATCCACTGACCCCTTACAGTATGATCTGGACATGGATTCCGCCAGGGTACCTTTGCCCGAACTCCGGGGCGTTATGACGGCCGTCGCACAGCAGAGCCAGCGTATTGACCAGCTCGCGGCCATGATGCAGAACCTCGCGGCCCGTCTACCTCCGCCTGCGGCTGCCGCCTCCACGCCATCACCAGTTGCTCCGGCAGCCATGGCTCTACCTGCTCCTGCACCGGTACCTTCTCTGCATCTGCCGCTCCCTTCACGTTATGATGGAGACCCAAAGAAGTGCAGAGGCTTCCTCAGTCAATGCTCGATCCACATTGAAATGTTGGGGCATCAATTCCCTACCGAGCGGGCTAAAGTGGCCTTCACAATTAGCCTTCTAATGGACAAAGCTCTGGCCTGGGCCACTCCGCTATGGGACCGAGGAGATCCTTTGACAGCGAATCTACAAGCCTTCCTCCAGGGGTTCCGCACCGTCTTCGAGGAACCTAGTCGCACCTCCTCTGCTGCCGCAGCTCTGCTCCGTCTCCGTCAGGGCGACTCTACTGTGGATCAGTACTCCATGCAGTTTCGCACCCTAGCCTCAGAACTGGACTGGAACAACGAGGCGCTGGTGGCAACCTCCTGGCAAGGCCTCTCTGGGCGCATTAAAAACGAGCTCGCTGGTCGGGACCTGCCATCCGCTCTGGATGAACTGATTCGGTTGGCCACCCGAATCGACATACGGTTCGCTGAGAGACAACAAGAGCTCCATCTCCAACGGGAGGTCACCCGATCACGCCGGCTACCTCGTCTGGCTCCCGTTTTTCAGCGACCTCCACTTCCTCCGCCAATGGTTACTGAGGATGAACCCATGCAGGTCGAGAGAGCCCACCTGACCCAGGAAGAACGCTTGCAGCGTCGTAAGAATCAGCTATGTTTCTACTGTGGCGGTTCTGGCCACTTCATTGGCGACTGTCCGGTGCGCCCGGGAAACTTTCGCACCTACGGCTCGCAGGAGAGGCATCCCTAGGTGTCAGTGCGGCCTCTCCCTGTCTGAAAATTCCCGTACTCTGTGGAATTTCGCTGGACAGCACCTTCCAAGCCACCGCCTTCCTTGATTCGGGGTCCGCTGGAAATTTTATCAGCCACGCGCTGGTGTCCAAGTTTTGTCTCCCGGTGACCCCTCTGCAGAAACCCATGTTCGTCTCCTCTGTCAGTGGCGAATGCCTCAAGGATGCTATTCGGTTTTGCACTGTGCCCCTCACCTTGCAGATAGGCACTCTACACAAAGAGAATCAACTTCTCGTTCTGCCTCGCTCCTCTTCTGAGATCCTCCTGGGCCTTCCTTGGTTGCAAGAGCATGCTCCGACCCTGGACTGGAACACAGGCGAAATTGTCCGTTGGGGGCCCGCGTGCCACTCGTGATGCCTCTCTGTACTCCGTCCTGCTCTACGTCTCGCCTCTATAAAGCCTACGAAGCCTCTGCCAGGTCTGCCCACTCCTTACCAGGATCTGTTCGACGTCTTTTCCAAAAGACAGGCCGAAACGCTTCCTCCGCACCGGCCGTTCGACTTTCCTATTGACCTGCAACCTGGTACTACTCCTCCCTGAGGCAGAGTCTAACCTCTTTCTGTCCCGGAAACCAAGGCGATGTCGGAGTATATTCAAGAGAATCTCCGTAAAGGCTTTATACGTAAGTCCTCTTCGCCTGCGGGGGCCGGATTATTCTGTCGAAAAGAAAGATGGAACTCTCCGGCCCTGTATTGATTATTGTGGCCTAAATAAAATCACCATAAAAAATCAATAACCTTTGCCTCTGATCTCGGAACTGTTTGATCTCCTACATGGCGCAAAAATTTTTTCCAAGTTGGATTTACGCAGAGCTTACAACTTGATTTGTATCCGGGAAGGCGACAAATGGAAGACGGCATTTAATACTCGAAATGGCCACTTTGAATATCTCGTCATGCCATTTGGCCTCTGCAACGATCTGGCGGTTTTCCCAGAATTCGTAAAACGAGATTTTCCGCGACCTTCTCTACGTCTGCGTCATTGTCTATCTGGATGACATTTTAATCTTCTCTCCACATCTAGAGACTCACCGCCACCACGTCCGCCAGGTGCTCAGACATCTCCGTACCCACCAGCTTCATGCCAAACTGGAGAAATGCCTGTTTGAACGCACCTCATTGCCTTTCTTAGGATACATCGTTTCAAATCAAGGTCTCCAGATGGACCCCTCCAAGCTTTTAGCAGTCCTGCAGTGGCCACGACTGGTGGGTTTCCGGTCCATCTAGCGCTTTTTGGGGTTCGCAAACTATTACAGGCAGTTCGTCCTGCAATTCTCCACGCTGGTAGCCCTCACAAAGAAGAATGCTAACCCCAAATCCTGGCCTCCCGAAGCCCAAGAAGCCCTTAATCGTCTTAAAGCAGCATTCGCTTCAGCTCCTGTTCTGTCTCGCCCGGACCCACAGCGTCCATTTGTCCTAGAAGTGGATGCCTCCTCTGTAGGTGCCGGCGCTGTCCTTCTTCAAAAGTCTTCCTCTGAGAGATGGCTTACTTGTGGTTTCTTTTCCAAGACCTTCACTCCTGTCGAACGAAATTACACAATCGGTGATCGGGAACTACTGGCCATAAAGTTAGCCCTAGAAAGAAATGGCGACACTTGCTGGAGGGGGCTCGCCATGCCATTGAGATTTTCACCGATCACAAAAATCTTCTGTATCTCCAATCTGCTCAGCGATTGAATCCTCAGCAAGTGAAGGAGGAAGTTAAAGTGGGCGAAGAAGAGCGACCACACGCTCTTCTTCGCCCGCTTTAACTTCCTCCTTCACTTTCGGCCAGCCGAAAAGAACGTCAGGGCGGACGCCCTCTCTGATCCTCGGACTCTGTGGGCCTAGAGCCGCCTCTGCAGCAACCCTAATGCCTCCTGAACGGCATCCTCACGGCAGCTCCCGTGGATCTTCAACATCTAACCCCCGGGGAAAACCTACATCCGTCCTGCCATGCGGCCTCGAATCCTTAAATGGGGACATTCCTCTCGAACAGCGGCCATCCTGGGGGCCACAAGTCTTTCAAAATTTATCTCTCACTACTATTGGTGGCCCACTGTCACTCAAGACGTTAGAGACTCTGTCCTGGCCTGTACCTCCTGTGCCCGTAACAAAGTCCCTCATCTCAGACCCGCGGGTCTGCTTCTGCCTCTTCCGGTGCCAGAAAGACCTTGGTCCCATATTGTCATAGATTTTGTTACTGACCTCCCGGCCTCCTCTGGAAACACGGTAAATTGGGATGGTGGGCTGATAGATTTTCAAAGATGGCTCACTTTGTTCCCCTGCCCGGGTTACCCCCTGCCCCGCAGCTGGCCCAGCACTTCTTCCACCACATCTTTTAGCTTTTACGGGCTCCCTTTGCTTATTGTCTCGGATAGGGGGGTCCAGTTTGTGTCAAAATTCTGGGGGGGCTCTGTGGGGCTCAGTTGCAGGTTCAGCTGGGGCTTTCGTCTGCATATCACCCTCAAACCCAAAGGGCAGGTAGAGAGGGTTAACCAAGTTTTAGGTTTCCTATTTACATCATTTTGTGTCCCCCCCATCAGGATAATGGTTGTCTCCTCCCCTGGGCAGAATTTTCGTTTAAAAATTCCTTAGACTCAGAGTCTGCTGGAGCCTCTCCCTTTTTTGTTGTATTTGGGCTACATCCCCGCCCACCTCTCCCTTTGGCTACCTCGTCTCACGTCCCTGCCGTTGATGCCCAAGTACGGGACATCAAGGCACTTTGGCAAGTCAGACGACAGGCCCTTCTACGGGCCTCCGCTCGCACCAAGGCCCAGGCTGACAGGTACCGGAGACCTCCACCCATATTTGAGACGGGTGATAGGGTTTGGTTATCTGCCAAGTATATTCGCTTCAAGGTGCCCAGTTACAAGTTAGCACAAGAAAAAAAGTACCTAGCAGATCCCTACCAATAGTACCTTGAACCACTTAACCTCTTAACGGGACCATGAGGAACAATAGGGTGTTTTTGAATTAGGGCAAGGCTGCGGACAGGAATGCCCTTATCGGGGCGAACATCCTGTATTTTTTCAGTTAGGTAAGGGTATATTAGGATTGTAGGGCCAGTTTCTGTATATCTCTCTGGTCCCATCCATGTGATTTTTTCTTTCCTCCCACAGCTTTTTGTGAGTTTTTTGAGAAAGATTGTGATATATTTTAATATATTTAATAAAAGTTATTTTTAGGACCGTTTTTCCTCTTTAAGTTTGTTTTGATATCCAGTTACAAGTTAGGCCTTAAGTATTTGGGTCCTTTTGTGGTCCTCCGGCAACTGAACCGGTGTCCTACAAGCTCCACTTGCCTCCTACTCTGCGAATCCCGAACGCCTTTCATGTTTCTCTCCTCAAACCGGTGGTGCTGAATCGCTTCTCCCATGGATGTGTCTCGCCTCCTCCTGTGGCCAACTCTGATAACATCTTTGAGATCAAGGAGGTGTTGGCTGAAAGAACAGTGAGGGGGAAGCGATTATTTCTGATAGACTGGAAGGGCTTCGGGCCTGAGGAGCGTTCTTGGGAACCTGAGGCCAATCTGTAACCTGACCTCCTCTCTAAGTGACCTAAGAGGTTGGGGGGGGGTACTGTCATGGGGGCTGGCTCGGGTGCCGTTGCCCCCCGCGGCCGCCCCCCTGCCCACAGGGGGTACGGCACGGGTACCGCGGCTGCCCGCAACCATCCCTCTGCTACCCGAGGTCCACTTACCCGTCCACGCTCCTGTGTACGCTGCTCCTGTGTACGCTGCTCCTGCCTGTCCCAGCCGCCTCGCACGTACCCGATACCTAGGGTGCGCGCGCGACAGCTGGTCTGGATTTAAAGGGCCAGTGCGCCGGTAATTTGGTCAATTGACTGCCGCTGGTCCTATATAAGGAATACGCCCCCAGCACTCTCTGCCAGATCGTTGGTGTGCGTTCAGTGTCTTTAGAGAGTGTTGGAGTCCGTATTGATTACCCGTGTACCAGTCCGTTAGGCTACGTTTCCTGACCTTGCCTGTTTGCCACCTGCCCTGACCGTCTGCCTGTCTCTGACCACGAACCTCTGCTGCCTGCCCTGACCTTCTGCTGTCCAGATACGCCTTGGATTAACGATTGTGTAACACGCATTACCCGGCCGCATCGCAAGCATTGTCACATCTGGGGTAGCGACTGGTAGCCTCACACTGATAACGTCCTTCTTAGGGCTATTATGGAATACCGGGGGGCTACTTAGAATCGCTCCCTGGCGTGGGCTTAACTTTCATCGCTTGCTGTGGGTTGTCCCCGGAGTCGATGTAAGGGTATATTCAATGACTTGAGGCCTTAACAACTGGCTTAACAATCGACGGGGAGTCCGCGGTGGGTCGATGCTTTTCTCTTATTCAACGACTTGAGCTTAGGCTTAAAAACCGGCTTTAACGACTATTAGCGGCTCAACAAAGCAGTAAATTATGTGGTCCCCCAGTGTTAGGTAATAGGGTACACCAGTTAGTATACGTCCACCAGTTGGTGGGGTATTTACTTTATATGTCTCCTGGTAGGTGTGTAGTTTTTACTGGTCCCCCAGCAGGTATATGGGCTGGTTTTGGATCACCAGCTAGGTATATGGGCAGGTTATGGACCCCCCAGCAGGTATATGGGCAAGTTATGGGTCCCCAGCATGTATTTGGCAGGTTATGGGTCCCCAGCAGGTTTATTTGGGCTGGTTATGGATCCCCAGCAGGTTATATGGGGCAGTTAATGGATCCCCCTGCAGGTATAAAGGGCTGGTTATGGATCCCCAGCTGGTATGATGGGCTGGTTATGGAATCCACCAGCAGGTATATGGGCAGGGTATGGTCCCCCAGCAGTATTTGGGCAGGTTATGGATCACCCAGCTAGTTATGGCAAGGTTATGGTTCCCCAGTAAGGTATATTTAGGAGGTTTAGGTCCCCCAGCACTCTTGGGTAGGTTATATGTCCCCCAGCAGGTATATAGATTTGCTTATAGGTCCCCAGAGGTAATTTAGATAGCTTATAGGCCTACAGCACGTGTTATATAGGTAGCTTATAGGCCTCATCAGCACATTATATAGGTTGGATTATTGAGCATCCTGCATGTATATAAGTAGTTAATAGTTCCCCCTGACGTATAAAAAAGTAGATAATAGGCTTCCTCCTGCACATATAGAGATTATTAAGCCCTCCTGCACATATTAGTAGATATTAGCCCTCCTGCATATATAAAATTAGATAATGTCCCCTGCATATATAAGTAGTTAATAGCCCCCATGACATATATAAGTAGATAATAGCTCTACCATGCACATATATTAGTAGATAATAGCTCTCCCCTGCACTATGAAGTAGATAATAGCCCCCTTGCACATATAGAAAGAGATAATAGCCCCCTCTGCAATTTAGAAGTAGATAAATAGCCCCCCTGAATATTGGAAGTAGATATTAGCTGCCCCTGATCTTATAGAAGTAGATAATAAGCCCCCTGCACGTATATAAGTAGATAATAGCTCTCCCCTGACAATAATAGAAGTAGTAATTAGCTCTAACATGCACATATTTATGTAGATAATGCTCTTCCCTGACATATATAAGTTAGATAATAGCTCTCACCTGCACATATAGATAGTAGATAAATAGTCCCCCTGCACATATAGAAGTAGGATATTAGCCCCCTCGCACAATATAGAAGTAGATAATAGTCCCCTGCACATATACAGTATAAGTAGATAATAGCTCTCCCCTGCACATATAGAAGTAGATAATTCTCTATCTGCACATTTAGATGTAGTTATAGCTCTCCCGTGCACTTATAGAAGTAATAATAGCTCTCCCCTGCACATATAAAAGTAGATAATTAGCTCTCCCTGCACATATAGTAGTAGATAATAGCTCTCCCCTGCAATATTGTAAGTAGGTTAATAGCTTCCCCTGCAACATATAAAAGTAGATAAATAGCCCCCATGGCACATACAAATGTAGTTAATAGCCCCCTGCTCAAATAAAAGTAGGATAATAGCCCCCTCTGTACATATTAAGTAGATATAGTCCCCTGAACATATATAAGTAGATAATAAGCTTCCCCTGACTGTAGGAAGTAGATAATAGGCTCTCCCCTGCTCATATATAAAAAGTGATAATTGCTCCCCTGCACATATAGAGGTAGATAATAGCCCCCCGGCACATATAGAAGTTAGTTATAGTCCCTGACATCTATAAGTAGCTTATAGTCCCCTGCACATATTAGGTAGCTAATAGCTCCACTGCACATATAGAATTAGATTATAGTTTTCCCCTGAACATATTGTAGTAGAGAATTTGCTCTCCCTGCACATATGGAAATAATATTAGCTCCCCCCTGCACATATAGATAGTAGATAATAGCCCCACTGCACCATATAGAAGTAAGATAATAGCTCCCCCTGACATAATAAGTAGATAATAGGCCCCACCTGAACATATGATGTAGATAAATAGCTCCCCCCTGCACATATAATGTAGATAATAGCTCTCCCCTGCACAATATATAAAGTGATATGCTCCCCCCTGCACATTTTGAAGTAGATAATAGCTCCCACACTGCTATATAGAAGTTGGATATTAGCTTCCTTGCACATATATAAAAGTAGATAATAGCTCTCCCCTGCACATATATATGTAGTTTAAATTGCTCCCCTGCAATATTAAGTAGTAATAGCTCTCCACTGCAATATATAAGTAGATTTATAAGTCCCCTGCACATATAGAATTAAGGATTAATAGTTCACCTGCATAATAGAAGTAGAAAATATGCTCCCCTGGCTCATATGGAAATAGATAATAGCTCCCCCTGCACTATTAGAAGTAGATAAATTGCTCTCCATGCACATATTATAGTAGATAATAGCCCCACTGCACATATTGTTGTAGATTATAGCTCCCCCATGACATCATAAAAAGTTGATAATAGCCCCACCTGCACATTTAGGATGTAGATAATAGCTCCCCCCTGAACATATAAATAAGTAGATAATAGCTATACCCTGCACATATATAAGTTCTAATAGTCACTTGCAATATAGAATTTGTAAATAGTCCCCTGCACATATAGAAGTAGGATAATACTCTCCCTGCACATATTGGGAAATAGTTAATAAGCTCCCCTGAACATATATAAGTAGATAATAGCTATCCCCTGCACATATATAAGTTTATAATAGCCCAACTGCACTTTTATGATGTAGATTTATAGCTCCCACCCATGCACATATATAAAGTAGAATATTAGCCCCCACTGCACATTTAGTAGTAAATAATAGCTTCCCCCCTGCACATTATAAAAGTAGATAATAGCTCTCCCTGCACTTATATTATGTAGATATTGCTCCACCCCTTCCCACAGATAAAAGTAGTTAATAGCTCTTCCCGGACAATATAAGTAGTTATAGCTCCCACTGCACATTAGAAGTAGATAATAGCTCCCCTGCACATATATAAGTTGATAATTGCTCCCCCCTGAACATATAGAAGTAGATTATGCTCCCTGCACATTTAGAAGTAGATATGCCCCCCATGCACATATAGAAGTAGATATTAGCTCTCCCTGCACATATATAATTAGATAATAGCTACACCCACTGCACATTTAGTTGTAGATAATAGCTCCCTTTCATGCACATTTTGAAGTAGTTAATATCCCCTCCCTGCACATATAGAAGTAGATAATAGCCACCCCTGCACATTAGAAAGTAGATAATAGCACTCCCTGCACATATAAGTAGATAATTGCTCTCCCCTGCACATATAGAAGTAGTAATAGCCCCACTGCACATATATAAGTTGATATAGCTCTCCCCTGCATCTATAAGTAGGTATTGCACCCCTGCACATATAGAAGTAGATAATAGCGCCCCCCTGCACCTATAGAAGTAGATTATTGAAAGAAAAACTCCCCCGGCACAATATAGATGTAGATAATAGCTCCTTCTGCACTATAGAAGTAGATAATAGGCCCCCTCCCTGACATATAGAAGTAGATAATTGTCCCCCTGACAACATTTAGAAGTAGATAATAGCTCCACCATGCACTATATGTAGATAATAGCCCACCCTGCACATATAGTAGTAGATTAATAGCTCTCCCCTGCAAATATAGAATTAGATAATAGCTCCCCCGCTGCCACATATAGAAGACGATTTTAGCTCTCCCCTGCACATATAGAAGTAGATAATAGCACCCCTGCAAATATAGAAGTAGAATTATAGGCCCCCATGCACATATAGAAGTTGATTAATGAGCCCCCCTGCTCATATAGATGTAATAATAGGCTCTCTCACTGCACATTTAGAAGTAGTTTTGCTCTCCCCTGACAATATATAGTAGATAATAGGCTCTCCACTGCACATATAGAAATAGATAATTAGCTCCCCTGCACATATGAAGTAGATAATAGCTCTCCCCTGCCACATATAGAGTAGATTATAGTCCCCTTGCAATTTAGAAGTTGGATATAGCCCCCTTGCACATATAGAAGTTGATAATAGCTCCCCCATGCAATATAGAAAGTAGATAATATGCTCTCCCTGCACATATAGAAGTAGATAATAGTCCCCCTGCACATATAGAAGTAGATAATAGCTCCCCCCTGCACATATAGAAGTAGATAATAGCTCCCCCCTGCACATATAAGTAGATAATAGCCCCCCCTGCACATATAGAAGTAGATAATAGCTCCCCCCTGCACATATAGAAAATTGCTAATAGCTCCCCCTGGCACATATAGAAGTAGATAATTAGTCCCCCTGCACATATTAGAAGTAGATAATAGTTCCCCTGCTTATTTATAATTAGATTATAGGCCCCCAGCATGATATAGAGCTAATTAAAAGTAATAACCTGACAGCACTCACTGACCGCGCTCCTGCGCTGCTCCTGGTTTTTCTTCAGCGGCGTGACGTCCCAGGCGAGGCGGCGGGGGCAGCGTGATGACGCGAACGCCACCTGGGCTGTGCTCTCCGGCGCGCACAGAGCCGCAACCTCCCTGCGGCTCCCTAGTACTCTGAGGAGCTCGCTGCTCCGCCCAAGCATCTAACTGTATGTGGTCCGGCGGACCCGCCACCGCTGCCGTCGCCAAGGTCCTAAACCACTAGCTTAGCGACTGGTAACGGCTTAGGACCCTAACGATCGGCGGCGGCGCCGGGGACTACTGTGGTCCAGCGAATCCACTGACCCCTTACAATTACATGAGGGGGGTTGGGTTAGGAGAATTAGATTTTAGAGATGTATGGGGGGAAGGTTATGGATATAGATTAAAAGAGGGGTATCAGGAGATTACGGTAGAGATGTATGGGGGGGAGGAAGTTTAAATGGAATGGAGATTACGATGAGGGGGGGTTAGGTTATCAGGGGGAAAAATTACGGTAGAGATGTATGGGGGGGCAGGTTATGGATGGAAATTAGTGAGGGAGGTATCAGGAGATTAGGGTAGAGATGTAGGGGGGAACTGGTTAGGGAGGGAGATTACATGAGGGAGGTAACGGGGAGATTGGGGAGAGCTGTAGGGGGGGACCGGTTAGGGTATGGATTACATGAGGGAGGTCTCAGGAGATTAGGGCAGATATGTATGGGGGAACAGGTTATGGATGGAGATTACATGAGAGGAGGTATCAGGAGATTAGGAAGAGATGTATGGGGGAAGGTTAGGGGTGGATTTACATGAGGGGAGGTATCAGAATTAGGGTAGAGATGTATGGGGGAGGTTATGGATGGAAATTACATGAGGGGAGGTATCAGGAGATTAGGGTAGATATTTATGGGAGGTTATGGATGGAATTACAGGAGAGGGGGTATCAGGAGATTAGGATAGAGATTTATGGGGGAGGTTATGATGGGATTACATGAGGGGGGGTATCCAGAGATTAGGGTAGAGATGTATGGGGGAAGGTTAGGATGGAGATTACATGGGGGGGAGGTATCAGGAGATTAGGGTAGAGATGTATGGGGGGAGGTTTGGATGGAGTTTACTTGAGGGAGGTATCATGAGATTATAGTAGAGATGTATTTGGGGGAGGTTATGGATGGAGAGTACATGAGGGGAGGTATCAGGAGATTAGGGTAGAGATGTATGGGGGGAGGATATGGATGGAGATTACACGAGGGGAGGTATCAGGAGATTCGGTTAGAGGCTTATGGGTGGCAGGATATGGATGGAGATAACATGAGGGAGGTATCGGAGTTTAGGGTAGAGATGTATAGGGGGGGGTTATGGATGGAGATCACATGAGGGGAGGTATCAGGAGATTAGGATAGAGATGTATGGGGCACTGGCGGAACTACCGGGGTAGCAAACGGAGCAGTTGCTATGGGGCCCGCCTCCTTAGGGGGCCCGTAGCACCTGCAACTTTGTCTGCTAGCCTGGTAGTTCCGTTCCTGTGCCCTGCCTGCAATGACTGTAACTACAGTTCACTGCCTGCAGGCCCTGTGAGAAGATGCTGCCTGATGCTGATCAGTAATACTGTAGGGTATTATTCAGTCACTATGTGGTGGTAATTTGTGGTCGTGGAGGTATAATCAGGTCCCTATGTAGTAGTGTTATTGGTAATATTGGTTTTGATATAGTGGATTTGTTTGGTAGCAGTGTGATGGTGATATGTTTGGTGAGGTATTTGGCCCTTTATATTAAATCAAAGGAGTTGGGTAGGTGGTAGGGGGGATGGGGGGGATTAATTTTTGGGGGGGTTTCAGAGTGGTTATGGGGGAAGGTTATGGATGGAGATTACATGAAGAAGGATCAGGGGATTTTTGAGATGTTGGGGGCAGGTTATGGGTGGAGATTATATGATGGGGCATCAGGAGATAAGGGTAGAGATGTATGGGGGAAAGGTAAGGATGGAGATTACATGAGGGGGGGGGGGGGGGTATCAGGAGATTAGGGTAGAGATGTATGGGGGGGAGGTTATGGATGGAGATTACATGAGGGAGGTATCAGGAGATTAGGGCAGAGATGTATGGGGGGGAAGGTTATGGATGGAGATTACATGAGGGGGGGGTATCAGGAGATTAGGGCCGACAGGTATGGGGGGAGGTTATGGATGGAGATTATATGATGGGAGGTATCAGGAGATTAGGGTAGAGATGTATGGGGGGAGGTTATGGATGGAGATTACATGAGGGGAGGTATCAGGAGATTAGGGTAGATATGTATGGGGGTAAAGGTTATAGATGGAGATTACATGAGGGGGTATCAGGAGATTAGGGTAGAGATGTATTGGGGGGACGGTTTGAATATAGATTACATGAGGGAGGTATCAGAAGATTAGGGTAGAGATGTATGGGGGAGGTTATGGATGGAGATTTCTTAAGGGGAGGTTACACGAGATTAGGGTAGAGATGTATGGGGGGAGGTTATGGATGGAGATTACATGAGGGGGGTATCAGGAGATTAGGGTAGAGATGTATTGGGGGGACAGGTTTTGAATATAGATTACATGAGGGAGGTATCAGAAGATTAGGGTAGAGATGTATGGGGGAGGTTATGGATGGAGATTTCTTAAGGGGAGGTTACACGAGATTAGGGTAGAGATGTATGGGGGTAGGTTATGGATGGAGATTACATGAGAGGGGTATCAGGAGATTAGGGTAGAGATTTATGGGGGGATCAGGTTATGGATATAGATTACATGAGGGAGGTATCAGGAGATTACGGTAGAGATGTATGTGGGGACAAGTTATGGATGGAGATTACATGAGGGAGGTATCAGGAGATTAGAGTACAGATGTATGGGACAGGTTATGGATGCAGATTACATGAGGGAGGTATCAGGAGATTAGGGTAGAGATGAATGGGGGTACAGGTTATAGATGGAGATTACATGAGGGGGTATCAGGAGATTAGGGTAGAGATGTATTGGGGGGACAGGTTATGAATGGAGATTACATGAGGTATGTATCAAGAGATTAGGGTAGAGATGTATTGGGGGAAGGTTTTGGGAAAATTGATTACAAGAGGGAGGTTCAGAAGATTAGGGGAGAGATGTATGGGGGGGACAGGTTATGGATGGAGATTACATTAGGGAGGTATCAGGAGATTAGGGTAGAGATGTATGGGGGGGTTGGTTATGGATGGAGATTAAATGAGAGCGGGTATAAGGAGATTAGGGTAGAGATGTATGGGGAGGGGACAGGTTATGGATGGAGATTACATGAGGGAGGTATCAGGAGATTAGGGTAGAGATGTATGGGGGGGACAGGTTATGGATATAGATTACATGAGGGAGGTATCAGGAGATTAGGGTAGAGATGTATGGGGGACAGGTTATGGATGGAGATTACATGAGGGAGGTATCAGGAGATTAGGGTAGAGATGTATGGGAGGAGGTTATGGATGGAGATTACATGAGGGAGGTATCAGGAGATTAGGGTAGAGATGTATGGGGGGAGGTTATGGATGGAGATTACATGAGGGAGGTATCAGGAGATTAGGGTAGAGATGTATGGGAGGCAGGTTATGGATGGAGATTACATGAGGGGAGGTGTCAGGAGATTAGGGTAGAGATGTATTGGGGGACAGGTTATGGATTGAGATTACATGAGGTGAGGTGTCACTAGATTAGGGCAGCCATGTATGGGGGGGGACAGGTAATGGATGAGATTAGATGAGGGGAGGTATCAGGGAATTAGGGCAGAGATGTATTTGGGGAGGTTAAGGATGGATATTACATGAGGGGATATATCGGGAGATTAGGGTATAGATTTATGGGGGGATAGGTTATGGATGAAGATTACATGAGGGGAGGTATCAGGAGATTAGGTTAGAGATGTATGGGGGACAAGGTATAGATGGGGATTACATGAGGGAGGTATCAGGAGATTAGGGTAGAGATGTATGGTGGGAGGTTATGTATGGAGATTACATGAGGGAGGTATCAGGAGATTAGGGTAGAGATGTATGGTGGGAGGTTATGTATGGAGATTACATGAGGGGAGGTATCAGGAGATTAGGGTAGAGATGTATGGAGGGAGGTTATGTATGGAGATTACATGAGGGAGGTATCAGGAGATTAGGGTAGAGATGTGTGGTGGGAGGTCATGTATGGAGATTACATGAGAGAGGTATCAGGAGAATAGGGTACAGATGTATGGTGGGAGGTTATGGATGGAGATTACATGAGGGGAGGTATCAGGAGATTAGGGTAGAGATGTAAGGTGGGAGGTTATGGATGGAGATTACATGAGGGGAGGTATAAGGAGATTAGGGCAGAGATGTATGGGGGGACAGGTTATGGATGGAGATTACATGAGGGAGATATCAGGATATTAGGGGGAGATGTATGGGGGGAACCGGATATGGACTGGAGACTGCATAAGGGTTTGTCCCTTATGTCACTCTAGACCCATTTGTCTCCTCCAGACCTCTATATTCTCCACATGCCTCTGTCACCTCCAGACTCCTCTGTTCCCTCCTTACTCCGCTGTCTGCTCCAAACTCAGCTGTCTCCTATGGACTCCTCATGTCCTGCTCCAGATCCCTCTTGTCACTGCAGGCTTCTCTGTCCTCCTCCAGACTCCTTTGTACCCTCCATACTCATCTGTCTCCTCCAGACCTCTCTGTCCCTCCAGACCCCTTTGTCTCATCCAGACTTCTCTCTCTTCTTCATACTCCTCTGTCCCCTCCAGACTCCACTGTCTAATCCTTACTTCTCAGTCTCATCCAAACTCATCTGTCTCTTCCAGATTCCTCTGTCCCCTATGGACTCTTCCTGTCCTGCTCCATATCTCTCTTGTCCCTTCAGACTCCTCTGTCCTCCTCAAAACTCCTCTGTCCCCTCCAGATCTCTCTGCTCTCCTCCAGACCCCTCTGCTCTCCTGCAGACTCCTCTGTCCCCTCCAGATCCTTCTGTCCCCTGAAGACTCTTCTTTCCTCCTCCAGACTTCTCTGTCTCCTGTAGTCCCCTTTGTCCTACTCCAGACTCCTCTGTCCACTCCACACCACTCTGTCCTTCCCTAGACTCTTGTGTCTCCTCCAAACCCTTCTTTTCTCTCCAGACCCCTCTATCCTCCTCTAGACCCCTCTGTCTCCTTTAGATCCCCATTTCCCCTATACTGACCCCCTTTGTCTTCCTTCTCCAGATCCGATCCCTATTTCCTCTTTCAGTCCCCTCTGTCTCCTCCAGATCCATATTACCCCTCTCCAGACCCCTTTGTCTTCTCCAGACTCATCTTCTCCTGCAACAACCATAGATCAGGCATGTAGTAAACCATGCCCAGTCCTTCGTTTCTCTAATGTTGTCCCAAGGGGAATCTGAAACCCTCATAACACTAGATGGTAGCAATCCCACCGAAATCGACATTGCCTAATTTTTTTATTTTTCTTAGAAAAAAAAAAAACCCAAGCTCCCAAAATGCCTCTATGATAAATTTTTTCCATAGAAATATCTGTAATTTTGCCCTGAGGATCTGTGTCATATGAAACTGGTTCTGAAGTTCATGGTCTTTAAGGGAAAGGGGGTTAGCATGGAGAAACCCCCCCCCTTGATTAGCCATGTTTTTTTTATATTTTATCAGTCAAGACTGTTTGATTGATTTTAGACATCTGATACCCCTTTATTTTTGTGAATTACCAGTTTCGAATATTTTCCTGATGGAGCCGGGGGTGGGTTATCTTTTGCAGAAGAGGGCAAGGGGAGAAAAGGAAAAAGATGGACCATGTTATGGGCGGAGAGGATGGGGAGTTGCTGGGCCCGGAGAGATGGGGATAGAGGGGTTTTCTTTTTCCAGGAAGATGAGGATACGGGGCTTGTTATAGAGATGTTTTGGGGGGGGAAAAGGATGTGAATCGTCACTACTTTTTATTAAAAGATGACTGTACCCAGTGGGCATAAATGTATATTTTGGTATACCAAGTGGGAGGAGTGCAGAACTCCAAGCATTGGGGCCAAAAAACAATGATTAGGTAATTTTCTTCTGAGAAGTCTCAAAAAAAACCCCGAAAATGTAAACCGGGGGGCTTGTGGCGCCGCTTTCAAAAGATAGGAGGCGAGGGGACAGAACGTGGGCTCTTTAGGGGGCTCCCGTTTTTAGCAATCCACAATAGGCAGCTCTAGATAAAATGGAGCTGTTTCAGTTCTGGGGCCCCCTTTAGTGCTGGGTTTGTAGACCCCGACCCAAAACATCATCCATCTGTTTTGATTGGCTTGATACCCGGGCTTTTGCTTGCCTTTCTCACCTTAGGTTCTCAGTATTTTGTGTGGTGGGAAACATGAGCCTTCGATGCAGAGAAATAGATGGACTCCAACCGCTCACCTCCAGGCTCGCACTGGTTTACACTAAGTAGTAGGTGGAGTAGAGAGGCAGGAGAAAGACAGAGAAAGAGAGGCAAAATGCAAAAGGCATATGTAGTCCTGTAAAATAGTGTTTGGGCCCCCGAATCAAACTCCACTGTTGGGCCCATTAATTAATTTTCCCCTGGGGGGGCCCTAAAAATAAAATCCACTAGTGGGTCAGTGAAAATCCCAAGGTTTAGCCCCCTAAAAAAACTCCCCTGGGGGGCCCTAAGAATCAAATCCCCGGGGGGGCTCAATGAATCAACTCCCAAAGGTGAACCCATAATTAAAGCACTGGTGGGCCCCCAAGAATCAGCTCTATGGACCCCCAAAAAAGAAATTCACTGGGGGACCCCCAAAAATCAACTCAATTGCTGCGGTCCAAGAAAACCCCCCACTGGTGGGCCCTGCATGGTCGCCCCGGGGAAGCAGGTTGGGGGTATTTTCTTGGACAAAAGGAAAAATTAAACAAAATATGAGCAATTGTACAGCAGCTGAAAGGGTGGGGGCCCTAAATCATCAACTCCACTGGTCGGCCCCAAGAATTTACTCCACTGTTGGGCTCCTAGAATCTACTCCACTGGTGGGCCCCTAAAATTACTCCATGGTGGGAAAACCCCAAAGAATCCCCTGATGGGGGCCCCAAGAATATCCCCACTGGAGTCCCCCAAAGAATCAACTCCAGGGTGTTCCCCAAGAATCAACTCCCCTGGTGGGCCTGACCCTGACACGCTTCCCTCCTTATGAAGTGTTCATTCCTTTTAAATTCTTGTGAAAAAACCCCTTGAATTTGTCACAATTTGGGGTTTTTGTTCTGCTGCATTCCTCTGTTTTTTTTGGGAAATTTTGTTGTCGCATCCGTTGTTAAAAAACATTTTTAAAGGGAAGTTTTTTTCCTTAAAAAAAGTCTATAGACGAAAAGAACATATCAGAAAGAGCCATATTTTGTTTCCCCCTATGCCCCAAACCCTATGGCTCCAAAATCCAGGCCCATTTTCCTACAGGGGGGTAAAATTTAGAGGCTGTGCATTTTGGGGCCCCTACTCTGCCTTTGCTGTAACAATGCCCCCAGAACCATGAAAAGGGGCCCCCCTCATACGGGGGATGGAAAAAAACCCCCTTGACTAAAAACCTCGCGGGTTTCCCTTTCCGGGCATCGAGTTCATAAACTTAAAGTTTTATACAGTAATAACGTTTTACCCCATTGCTTTACTGTATTTGTTAGGTCATGCAGTGATTGATGGTCTTTTTAAACGCCTCTCCCAGTACATGCCTAAAATGCCCTGTAAAGCTCTTTCATGTTTTAGTGAGGTGATGCGTGATTTTTGGGCTATAGAACCCTCCCACAGTACGTGCCCTATACATGTCCGTACGCCCTTTCTGTATTAGTGAGGGAAAGCAGTGTGGGGTCTATAGCGCCCCCTTTACGTACAGTGGGACACAGTATTTTCTGTCTTAAGTATTAGTGAGGTGCTGCAGTTATGGTGGTTTATGTCCCCTCCACAGTACAGTGCGGTACACATGTCTGTACTGCCTTACTGATTAGTGAGGTGCATCAGTGATTTATGGTTTTATAGCGCCCCTTCAGTACAGTGCGTATAATGTCCCGTACTGCTCTTACATTTTAGTGAGGTGCAGCAGTGAATGGGGTCTATGGGGGCCTCCACGTACAGTGTGGTACTACATGTCATTTATGCTTTACTGTTTAGTGAGGTGCATGCGTGATTGGCGGTCTTTAAACTCCCTCTACATACGTGTGGATACATGTCCCCGTACTGCTCTTAATGTATTTTGAGGTGCATGCGTGATTGACAGTCATACGCCTTTTACAGTCAGTGGGTTTACATGTCCTGTACTGTCTACTTCCATATGTGATTAAAGGGTTGACTACCCGTACCTTTGTGACAATAAAAAAACTAGCACCTGGAACTTCTACTCCACAATTTGGGGAAACCCCCATCCACCCTTCAATTACCCCATTGGAAGTAAAGAAAAAAAGAACAGCACTGATAGAGGTGAGATTTAAAAGAAGCCCCCCCTCTGACCCGGGTAAAATTGTCGATTATGGGTAGACCCCCATGCCTTTTAAAAGTATGGGGGCCTGGGGGGGAACTGGGGAAAAAAAAGATTTTTTGAGAGGTTCTAAACAACTGAGGCCCCCTGCCATTGGT
>JAODAL010060367.1:0-20931 GCA_025379985.1 Phyllomedusa bahiana | reverse complement strand
TTTCTAAGTGGGGCAAAATGTGAAAAAAACTTACTTGCGCCATGTTTGCGGGAGTTTTTTTTAAATGGAGTTTATTCTTCGGTAAAAATGATGTGTTATCTGTATTCTACAGGTTTATACACATCCGGAAATACTAAACATGTATGGTTTCCGTTATGTTTTGGCACTGTAAAAAAATCCCAAACATTTTCTTTTTTTGAAATTTGTGCCGTGGTTCCATTTTGTGCGACCAATAACCTTTTTGTACTATCATCTACGGGCGTCAGTGAGGGTGCATTGTTTGCAGGCTGAAGTATACTTTTTAATGCTAGCAGTTTGGAATGCATGCGACTTTTTTGATCACTTTTATTCCAATTTTTATGCGACGTAGAAAGACCAAAAAACGCAATTTTTTTCTTCTACGATGTTCAGCGTACGGGATAAATGATGTTATATTTTTATAGAATGGTCTTTTTTGAATGCGGCGATACCAAATATGTGTAACTTTTTAATTAATTTATTGTTTTTATTTGTAAAATGGGGTAAGGAGGGTGATTTGAACTTTTAATACTTTTTTGTATTTTAAAACTTTATTTCTTTTTTTTTTACTTTAACATTGAGTCCCCCTATGGTGCTTGACCACTTGGGGGCGCGATCATTAATACAGTCTAATGCATTGCAAAGATGGCGGTTTCCCCACTTCCTGCCTATGGCTAGAAGTGGGGCAAACGGGAACATGGCAGTGATCAGAGTCGTTACAAGGCTCTGCGCTGCCATGTTCGCACGTCGGGACTCAGCAGTCTTATCGCTGATGTCCCGATCGGGCTGAAGAACGGTGCGCGGCACCGTTTTTCAGTCATTTAGATGCCGCGGCCATCTTTGCTGTGGCGTCTAAGGGGTTAAACAGCGCAGGCGGCCTCCCTCGCTGAAACCGCCGGGTGTTAGCTGCAATTAGCCTCTAACACCCGGTGGCTGTGAAACGGGATCGCGGAGCGATCCTGTTTCAAAGCCGCTTATCGGCACTATGACGTACTCACACGTCATAGGTTGGTAAGGGGTTAAAATGACGAGGGATTGGATGTAATGAGGCGATGTCAATTTCTTTATCAGCTGCAGTACTTCCAAGTACACAGTATGTTCACAAATGTGTCTACAAAATTGCCTGGAGGTCATACCTATATAAATTTAGCCTCAAGGGCAAATGACAAAATAAACACCACTGACAGTAGCACAGGTAATAGTATGCGTGATCTTATAACTTTTAGCATTAGATGAATTCCAAAATACATCTGCTGTATCCATGTTAATGCATGCCTTACATTTCCCACAGGGTTGACATCCACATTTAGCTCCTTTAGAACCAAAAGCGGTCTGTGGTCAAGTCCCTTGATAATGACTTCTAACCAGAATATCCTATCAAGCTACGTGATCTTTTGTAAGTAATAGATGGATGGTCAGGTAAGTATTGTGTCAACATATCGTCAACTTTCAGCACATCCCAGTATTTGCACAATATTCTATATATCATCTGATGTTGGAAATGAAAGGACATAATAAACCTCCCTTTTTTCATCATATTTCCGCAAAATTTAGTTGTTTTGAACAAAATCATCACATTTTGTATTTTTTTGCTCTAACAGGGTGCACCATTAAATCATCGACCCGGTTATCCCCTTTCCTTGAACCTGTGTTTCAGTTTCCACTGCCCTAGATTCGAAGAAATTATCCAAGGAGCAAATCCTTCTTATCCTCAAAAATTGTCCTATGGGGTTACTGTTGATCAATCATCTAGGATGAGCAGAAGAAGAACGAAAATTATTTTTTTGGACCTGTGGTTTTTCATAAAGATCGGGATTTTAAAAACCAAATCCGCATAAAACACTAAAAAAAATGCCCAAAAAAACCCAAATATTTTTTCCTACCCACTTTGTACATAAGTTTCAAATTAAATGGATTCTGATTTAATGTATCCATAAAAATCTTCAATTCATCAAATATTCCCTGCCAAATTAAAAAAAAAAAAATCTTTTTTTAAATCTCCCCCCAATATTAAAACTCTTTAACCCAGCGGGATTTGCTCGTAATAGTTTATCCCCTGGATGCCATTAAAAGCCCTAGGGGATAAAAGGGCAAAACCCCTTTAAATCTTTAAAACCCAAAGGGAAACGGGAGAAGCGGGAAAAACACCCAACAACAGTCAAATGGTTACGCGTTTACATCTTAAGCCAAAACCCCTTTAGGTTAAAAAACCCACAAAAAAAAAAATCACGACCATTCACTACCCCGTCTTGCACCACACCCTGACCCCCCAAACCCTGCTTGCCCCCAAAATTAAAAAGTGCCGGAAAAAAAGGGAGTTTTTGGGAACCATAAATTTTAGTTGAACTGGACATTAACTAAATCTGCCCCTTGTTACCCCCGTTCCCTTTAAACCCCTGTCAAACCCCAAAATTTAAAAAATTTCCCCCAAAAAAGGAGTTTTTGGGAACCCCCAAATTTTAGTTGAACTGGAAAATTTGACTATAAACTGAAAGGGGGCCCCAAGCAGGGCCCCCAAAACCTGCTTTGCCCCCCAGTTTTTAAAAAATGGGGCAGCAAAAAGGAGTCTTTGAACCACCTTTTTTGGGTTTTACGGGACAAAGACAAAACTCCCCCCGGGAAAAACCCTTTCCCATCGTTCAAGTCTTCCTGTACCTCCCTTGTAAAATTTCAGAGGAATTTTTTTGTATCACCCTTATTTTGGGAAGGGCCAGTTTTTAGTTTTTTTAAAAATTCTAAAAAACCACTTTTTTTAAAAAATTGGAGGGAAAATCCCCCCAAAATCTTTGTTTTTTTTTTTTTTAAAGTAAAAAAGGGTTGCTCAACACGGGATTGCTAGCTCTGTTTAAAGATCTTCAAAAACAAGAAATTTTTTGCAAAAATTTTCCCATTAACAGTTTTCCTACTTTTTCCCTTTGTTTCTGACAGCCCCAAATCGCCCTTGAAGCCATTTTTAAACCAATTGGGGAAAGAAAAATTTGTTTTTTAAAAACCCAAAATTTTTTTTAAAAATAGGACCTGTAGTATAGCTAATTTTTCACAGCAAAATCCCCCCAAAAATTCAAAAAACCCTTTGAGCCATTTTTGGAAAATTTGTGAAGAAAAAAGGGTCTGTTAGAAAAAAACATTTTTTTTAATAGGACCTGTAAAATAGCGCATTTAACGAAAAATCCCCCCAAAAAATTCAAAAATGCCCCTTGACCCATTTTTTGAAAAATTGTGAAAAAAAATGTTTTGTTAAAAAAACCCCATTTTTTAGAAAAAGGAAAACCTTTATATAGCTGCTTTTTCAAAAAAGAAAAATGCCCCCAAAAAATTCAAAAACATGACCCTTGAGCCAGTTATGAAAAATTGTGAAAAACAAATGCCCTGTTAAAAACAAAAATTTTTTTAAGAATAGGAACTGTGGGAAATTGCTGCTTTAAACAAAGCAGCATGCCCAAAAAAAAAATTATAAAAATGACTTCTCGCCACTTTTAAAAAATTGGGGAGGGAAAAAATGCCCCCTTAAACCCACTTTTTCTGTTCCAAAGGCCCAATAAATTATATCTGTATCTCACAGAAACCTGACCCCAAAACCCATTGACAATGCAAAAAAATTCTAAAGATGAAGGAGTAAATGGAATACGGTTTTGTCTGAAACCTTGGGTTTTTTTTTTTCAGCCCCCTCACAGCAAAACCGGAAAAAATTTTATTTGGGGGAAAATGAAAAAAAAAATTGCAGTAAAAAATGTTAAAATTTTAAAAAAAATTTTAAAAGAGCCCTTTTTCTGTTTGAAGAGGAATGTATATTTAGATGGGGCCAATAGTCTATGGGAAAACAACAACACCTTCTTTTACCCCCAAACGGGGGCTGGAAAAAGTGGAATTAACATCCACAACATTCAAAGGGTACTTGCTACATTTTGGGCTACACATTTAAAAAAAGCCACAGAAAAAAAATCACAAAACCATTCACAACCCCTGTCTTGAAACCCAGCATGCCCCTTAAAACCTCCCTAAAACCCAAAAAATTTTAAAAAAAGTCCCCGAAGGCATTTATGTTTTTAAAAACCCAAAATTTTTTACTTTAAAACTTGAATTAAAATATCCCTGTCCTGGAATGAGCTTGACCCCCCCAAACCGCGGGGCCCCCCAGTTTTAAAAAGGGTGTTTGGGGAAAAAAGGAAAGTCTTTCAACCACCTTTTTTATTTTAAACGGGAACATTGACATACCTGTCCGTCCACAGAAATGACCATTTAAAACCTGCCCTGACCCAATTAAAAATTTCCCGGAAAAAGGATTTTTAACCCAATTTACTGGACATTGACTTTTATCTTTCCTTTTACCGCAGAATGACCATTAAACCTGTCGGGCCCCCACAATTAAAAAGTCCCGGGAAAAAAAAGGAGTCTTTAAACCCCACCTTTTTTAAGTTTCACGGAACTTTACGGGGTCCCTGCCCTGGAACCACCCATGAGCCCCAAACCCTGCTTAAACCCCCAATTTAAAAAGTGCGGGAAAAAAGGGAAAGTCTTTAAACCCCACCATTTTATTTTTTATTTTGGAATTGACCTTTCCTTTTCTGGGCCACAGCATGACTTTTAAAAAACTTTTTTGATCCACAGATCAAAAAGTGGCACTAGGCTTTTTTGTAAAATGACTGCATTTAGTAAAAATTTTTTGGTAACTGACATTTGTTTACGGGAAATTTATTTAGGGAATTTTTATTTTTTAGTTTTTTGTTTTTATTATTTTGTTTTTTTTTTTCAAGTGTGAAAAACAAACAACATAAACCCCTCCCTCATTTTTTTAAAAGGAAATTTTTTATACGGTAGTTTGTTTAAATTTTCGTACCACCCCCCAAAAGAATAAAAATGTCCTAATAAACCCCCAAAAAACACTTAGTTGAGAAAAAACATTTTCCCCCCCGGCTTCTGAGAGTGATTCACCCAAAATAAATTCAAAGGTTTTTTTCTTTTTTCCCCCAAAAAATCCTTCTTCAGTTTGGGGACAGCCCCCTGGAGATCAGTTTGTTTGCGACCCCTTTATGACCCCAAAGCCCCAGAAAATTTTAACCCTTTCAAATTTGTGAAATTTGGGTGCCCAACCCCTGGGGGCCCTTTTTGGGACACTACTTAACCTCCAGAAATCCCCTTTTAAAATCAGTTTTTTGGGAAAAAGTTTGGCTCTCCTGATTCCCCCTAACGGTTAGATTTCCAGTGCTGCCATCAGCCATCTTTTAAATGCGGGGGGGGCCCAAAAGCTCCCCAGGGAGGGGGATTTACAGGGGGTCGGGGAGACCCCCAGGCTAGCTTTCTGTCACCCTTTTAAAACACGCGGGGTTCAGCACCCCAAACCCCAAAGGGGAGTTACAGTGGGGGGGTTGAGAGCCCAGGCTGGGGGCCCCTTGGCATCTATTAACACGAAAATTTTTTAAAATGCCCTGAATGACCCCGGGCCAAAGTAAAACAGCCCGTCTAAGGCAAAGGAGGGGGGGAAAGGAAGTAGGGAAGTAACCCCCTTTCCACCTTTCCCCTATTTCACAGTCAAGCCCCGGGTAGCGCTTGCCCCCCCGGGTTATGAGTGGGGAAACCAAATTGAGTTTTCATTTGGAAAAAATGGGGGTTTTTAACCCGCTCCTTTTCCCACCCAGGTGCCCTTTTTTTTGGCATTTTTTTTTTCTTTTTTTAAACTAAACGTGCTGGGGGAAATTCCCCCTCTGTACTTTGTTCTCTGTCCGGGGCCCCAACTCCTTTGTCCTCTGAATCCCCTACTTTGGGCCCAAGTTTTCCCTGTACCTCCCTTGTAAAATTTTCAGAGGAATTTTTTTTACCAGCTTTTTTTTGTACATGAAATTTTTTTTGGGACTTTAATTCTAGAAAAAATATTTTTAAAATAGGATGGAATCCACCATGCCCCTTTGTTTCTCTTTTTTAATTGTATTAAATGGGTTGTCCCAATAAAAGGGATTGCAAAGTATTTTAAAAGGGTTTTTTAAAAAAAACAAGTCTTTTTGGGAATATTTTGGTCCATTAAAAAGGGGCCCCCACCTATTCCTGTTTTGACAGCCCATACCCTTAAACCACTCTTGACAATTGTGAAAAAACAAATGGCGTTAAAAAACAACATTTTTTTTTTAATAGGCCCTTTGTAGTATACTGCATTTTAACACCCAAAATGCCCCCGGGAAAATTCAAAAAAATGACCCAGGGAGCCATTTTTGAAATTGGAAGAACAAATTTTTCTGTTAGAAAAAAACCTTTTTTTTTTTATAATGGGCCCTTGTAGTATAGTTTGCCTGTCAAAAGAAAAAATCCCCCCCAAAAATTTTAAAAAGAAATGCCCCCTTGGGGCCACTTTGGACAATTGTTAAGAACAAATGTCTGTTAGAAAAAAAAAAATTTTTTTTTAAAAAAAAGGACCTGTAGTATAGCTGAAGTCACAGCAAAATCCCCCCAAAAAATTAAAAAAAGGAAAGATCCTTTGGGCCACTTTTGAAAATTTGTGAAAAACAAATGTCTTTTTAGAAAAAAAATTTTTTTAGAATGGGCCCTGAGAATTGCTGCATTTCCAAGAAACATCCCCAAAAAAAAAATAAAAATAACTTCCCCAGCCACTGTTAAAAATTGTAGGGAAAATGCCACTTAGAAGCCACATTTCTTTTCCCAAAAGGGAAACCATGATTTTTTGCTGTTTTCCACAGAAAAATAAACCCCAAAAAAATTTTTAAATAAAATTCCCCAAGCCACTTTTAAAATTTGGAGGGAAGAAATGCCACTTAAAAAGCCACATTTTCTTTTCCCAAAGGACCTTAATTAAAGCTTTTACCTCACAGAAAACCATGCCCTCAAAACCATTGCATGTAAAAACTCCAAAAAATAAATTTGAAAAATTTGGAATACGGTTTTTGGTCATAAAACCTTGCGTTTTTTTCGGGCCCCTCACAGAAAACCACCAAAATGAAGGGGTAGGAAAAGAAAAATAAAAATTGCAGAAAAGGGAAATGTCTTTTTAAAAAAAAAAATTTTTTCAAGGGGCCCATTTCTGTTTAAAAAGGGAATTTTGAAGAAAGACCGGAAAACTAATCGGTGCCCTCGGTTTTTGGGGGCCCAAACAAATCATCAAAATTCCATGCCTTGATTCATCTTGATAAAAAGTAAAAACGATCCCATTATCTGGAAAACCGGATGCTTTTTGTTTTAATGATCCTCCAGTGTGCTAAAGGTCCGCCCCAATAAAACGCGGGGTGCGGGCAGGAAAAACACCTCTAAGGCGGGGGCCCGACGAGCTCGGGCCCTTTTTGTCCTTTTTTGGGGTACCCAGAAGTCTTTTGGGGGCCCGGCCCCCAAAATCCAAAAAAACGGGGGTGGGACCAGATAGTCTTTGCACCATAAATTTTTAAGCGGGTCTCTGTGTGTTGGATGTTTTGCCCAGAAATTGCATGAGTTGGGAGGTGGTAAAAAAAAGGGGTTTTCCCCGAGGTCACCCATTAGTCTTTTTGCACCTCCCTGTGCTGGGGCTGCCGTATGGTTTAACTTGGCACTCAAACTGTGTCACGCGCTGATGTGTTTCCACCTTGACATTTAAAAAACGGAAATCAGATGCAACAGGCCTCCATTTGACCCAACCCACAAGGCTCCATTTCCTCCCTTTTATTTCTTTTTTTGGGGGTTGGGGGGGAAAGGGAAAGCTCCGGGCTAAAAATTTTAAAGGGGGCCAGAAAGTTTTCGCCCGTTATCGCAAACCCACCCCCCCTGGCACAAGGGCTCTTGTCCCCCAAACCCACGCTTTTTTCCCCCGTTGCGGAAGAACCGCCCCAAAGCCCGACCTGTGTGGGGGACGGTCTCCAAACATTTTTAATTTAAACACGGCCTTTTTTTCTCGGGCCGTAAAGCCCCCCCCGAGGGACCTTGGGGGAAAGACCCCTTTCCCACCCCCCCTGGGGGTTTTGAAAGGTGGCGCCGGGGCCCTGAGAGCCAAACCGTACCCCCAGAAATTTCCACCCAGCCACCCAGTGGCTGTCCCCGGTTTATAGGGGCCCCGGGCCGGGCTTTAAGTCCATGTGTCGGTGGTAAATTTTGGATTTTCCCCCCCGGCCACAGATACAGACAACGGCGCTTGAAATTTTAAATGCCCACGTGGCGGGCCAGGGAGGGGGGGCTTTTCGGGAAAAAGAAATCCCTGCCGGCTTCTGGAAATTGGGGGGAAAAGGAAGGGCCTTTAAAGGTTGCGGCCCTCATCTGTGCCCACCAAAAGGGAAAGGGGAAAAACTTTTCCCAAGGGCCCAAAAGCCAGCAATCCCAAACTTCAGGCTTTTGGCTTTGGGATGGTTTTGGGTTAAAGTGTTTCTTCTGCCCCAAACCTGGAAGACAGAAGGCTGGCTGTAGACTGGTGCTTTTTGGGCCCGTGCAGGTCGTCCAAACGGGGCGGAAGGAAAAGGGGGTTTAAGGAAAGGGTCCCCTGTGGGTGCTGTTGGTACTCGGGCGTGGTTTGGAGGCTAAAGCGGGGGGTGATCCCGTTTCATGACTCTGAGAGACATGGGCAGTTAAGGAACGCTTGGGGTGGCGGGGGGAGGGGGAGGGGGAGAAAAGAGGGTTTGACAGGGGTTTTGGAGGTGGGCCATGGGTTTTCGGGCCCTTTTTTGGGGCCAAGTGTTCCCTCCTTTTTCAACTAAATCATTGGGCATGTGACAGACATGTTGGGGGGGGTTTTAAACCACCTAAATTCTTGCCTCTTCTTATGCTTTACGGCAAGGCGGCAAAATGAATCGTGGGGGAATAGAGCTTGCTAAAAGAAGGCCCGGGTTTTTAAAGAGGTCCTGGCCCTTTTGGGGAACGGCTTAAGCGGGGAGGGGGTTTTTCCCCGGGAAACGTGCTGGGGCCCCGGAATCAAAATCAGGGGAATTCGGGGCGACCGCCCTTTTCCCCTTTTTTGGGGGACCAGTAGTTACACTCCCCCACTTTTCTTCCTCCTCACCCCATTTGATGAAGCCCCTCACAAGCAAATTCTGGGGAAAATCCACGTTGGTCCGAAATTTGCCCGTCACATCATCATAAACCCCAGGTGACTTGGTCGTCCGGGACTTTTGGGCACCCCGGGACTGCGGGGCTTCAAGAAAGGAAGTCTGCAAGGCGTTGCCGGCCCCGCCCGGGTTTTTTTGGCGATTGACCGGTTTCCTTCTCCTCCTCTGATGGAAATCAGTAACTGGGCATCAGAGCAGAGAAAATCATCCTCTTTGGCCTTTTTGGGATCTTTAAAATCCCCTTCTGAAAAAAAACCCCCGCTTTTTTTGTCATCAAAGGAATCTTCAAAAAATGGAATCCACAGTGGTGGGTACACGGGGTTGCAGGGGGGCCCCTTCTTGTTGGGGAAGGGAGGGATGCGATGAGACATTTGGGCCGTGATTTGGGGAACGAGGGGGTTTTAAGACTGTGGATGAAAGGTTGCATTAAACCATGAAGGCCCAGTTTGGCGACGTTTGTTTCTTATTTGAGATTCACGGGGCCCCTGACCCAGCGATAAACGGGGCCTGCCGGTCCGCAACGGGGACGTTTCCGCTGGCTTTGCTTTGCCCCGCACGGGAAGGAGCCCCTTTTCGTACCTTACCTCCTGTTCCCCCCCTCTTTGCTCGCTTACCACCTGCTTTTCGTCCATGTTCAGAAAAAAAATTTGAAAAGGGTATGGAAGAGTTTTGGAAAGTCTCTTATTAAAAGGGCAATCCCGCTAATTTCCCAAAATCCCAAAAATCAAAAAAAATTGCTGTTTTTAAAATTTTAAAATACAAAGTAGCTTTGAACAAAGTTTTGTGACCAAAAGTGAAAAAAACACCTGTCTGAAATGTTACAGGATAATAAAAGGTATTTTTGGCACCTATCTTTCCCCTGTGGTGACTTTTAAATTGCTGTGTTCAAATTTTAACTACAAAGTACTCTATGAAAAAGTTTGATTGCCCAAAAGTAAAAAAAAAACCCCTGTCTGAAATGTATAGGGGATAATAAAAGGTTTTTTTTGGCACCTATCAACCCCCGTGGGACATAAATTCTGTATTCAAATTTAAACTAAAAAAGTACTCTATGAACAAGCTTGATGCCCAAAAGTAAAAAAAAAACCACCGTTGAAATTTATGGGATAAAAAAGGTTTTTTTTGGGCCTATCAATTCACTGTGGTGCTACTAAATTCCGTATTAAAATAACTACAAAGTGTCTATGAACAAGCTTGACTGACCAAAAGTGAAAAAACACCTGTCGAATGTATACGGGTAAAAAAAAGGTATTTTTGGCACCTATAAATTCACTGTGGGACTACTAAATTGTGTATTCAAATTTAACTAAAAAAGTAGCTCTATAACAAAGTTTGGGGAGACCAAAAGGGAAAAAAAAACCTGTCTGAAATGTATAGGGGTAATAAAAGGGTATTTTTTGGCACTACAATTCCCCTGGGTGATATAAATTGTGTATTCAAATTTAAACAAAAAAGTAGCTCAAAATAAAACAAAGCTTGATGCCCAAAAAGTAAAAAAAAAAACCTGTCTGAAATTTTACGGGATTAATAAAAGGTTTTTTTTGGCACCTATCAATTCACCTGTGGTGACCCCTAAATTCTGTATTCAAATTTAATTTGAAAAGTAGATCTATCAACAAAGTTTGATGACCAAAAGTGAAAAAAAACAACTTCGAAAGTATACGGATTTTAAAAAGGTTTTTTTGGCACCTATCAGTACACTGGGTGACTACAAAGTTGCTGGATTCAAATTTAACTGCAAGGTGGCTCATCAACACAGTGGCCTTGCCCCAAAAGTGAAAAAAAAAACGTATCTGAAATGTATATGATAATAAAAGGTTTTTTTTTTGCACCTATAACCCTGTGTGATACAATGTTGCGGGATTAAAAATTTAACTGAAGTAGTCTATAACAAGCTTGACGCCAAAGTGAAAAAAAACAGTTTAAAATGTATTCGGAAAAATAAAAGGTATTTTTGGCACCTTTCTTTTACCTGTGGTGACTAAAAAATTGCGTATTCGCAATTAACGAAAAGTAGCTTCCAACAAAGTGTACTGCCCCAAAGTGAAAAAAACCGTATCTAAAATGTATTCGGAAAAATTAAAAGGGATTTTTGGACCTTTAATTCACTGTGGTAACTACCAATTGCTGTATTCACTTTTAGTGCAAGGTCCCTCAATAAACAAAGCTGTAGTGCCCCCAAAGTGAAAAAAACGTATCTGAAATGTATTGGATAAAAAAAAGGTATTTTTGGCACCTTTAAATTCACCTGGGGTGATACAAAATTTGCTGTATTCAAATTTAAGTGAAGGTGCCTCAATGAAAAAGCTTTAGTGCGCCAAAGTAAAAAAAACCGTATCTGAAATGATTCGGTAAAAAAAGGTATTTTTGGCACCTTTCAATTCACCTGTGGTGATACAAAATTGATGTTTTCACTTTTAAAATGCAAAGTAGTCTATCAACAAAGTGTACTGCCCCAAAGTAAAAAAAACACTATCTGAAATGTATTGGATAATGAAAGCTTTTTTGGCCCCCTATAACCCCTGAGTGATAAAAATTTGCTGGATTCTAATTTAATGCAAGGTGGTTATCAAAAAAGGGAAGGGGCCCAAAAATTGAAAAAGAACCCCTATCTGAAATGTTATGATAATAAAAGTGGAGTTTTGCACCTAAAAAGAACCCCGAGTTACTAGAAAAGATGTGTTCCCAATTTAAATTAAGGTCCCAATATCCGGAAATTTTTTCAATAGAAAATGTTAAAAAATAAAGTATTTCAGGCAATGTTACACTAAAAATTTTGGGGAACTATATCCCGTATTCTTTAAAGAGCTTTTTTCTGTGTTCGCCCGCGGGGGCCCCCCCCCCCCCCCAACCCCCCCCCCCCCCCCCCCCTGACTTTACAGCGGTAGATGTCCCTTTTAAAAATTTCAACCCCAAAAAACATAAAATCTTTTAAATCTCTGATTAAAAAAAGTTTTAAGGATCAAGCTAACAGTAAAACTTTCTTGTGAAGAAATTGTCATTTTGCTGAGCTGTTTTGGAGTGTTTGGAAGAGGGGAGAGCGCGTCCTAATGCTTGAGACGCTGACAGACACGATATGAAAAGGAAGGGCTGTTCTATGTAAAACGAGGGGCGTGATTTTTCCAGTAATCGCAACCCATACACACCCCGTCAGACGTGCAACACATTCACCCTGTTATTTGTAAGTGATTTGTGGTCGCCAAAATGCAGGAAGCGCCCAAAAATGGCGCGATATTAATAGATTTGCACAGATTTTAACCTAAATTATACGGATCTAAAAAAAACCGATCAAAGTAAATACCGTGCCCATTTCAACTTGTCAAAAATAATCGCCCAACACTAACCGGCAATAATCAGTGACCCCCGGGAATTGGAAAACCACAAAATCCAGAGTCCATGCCTGATTAATCTTTTATGAAAGGGCAAATATCCACATTTTGTGGTAAACCGGAAGCGTTTTTCTGTAAAGACCTCCTCCCGTGTGCTGAAGGTCGCTAGATATGACGGGTGCTGGGGAGGACAAAACCTCTATGGCGTGGCGAGCGGTCGGGTATTGATCCATTTTGGATCCCAGAAGTCGATTGGGTCCCGGGGAACACATCCAAAAACATCGGTGTTGAGCCAGATGTCGTGCACCATGATCTTTTAAAAGGGGCTTCTGTGGTTGGATGTGTGCCTGCATTACATGCGTTGGTGAGGTGGTAAATAAAGATTGCCAAGAGGTCACCCCTTAGGCTTTTTGCCCCCTTGCCTGCTGCTTCTGCCCCTGCGGCTATTGGCACTTCGAGTCACGTCGTGACGTTTTCCACCGTGCCATTTTAAGCGTGAAACAGACGCAACAGATGTCTCCAGTTGATCAACGCAAGGTCTCCATTTCCTGCTTTTATCCTTTTTGGGTGGGGGTGGAAGGAAAAAATGCTGGTTTTGTTTTTTTACCCCGGGTTCCAGGGGGTGGGCCCCTAATAATGTTGTTCATTTTTATGGCCTTAATCGGGATCATGTTTTGGGGGGAAATGGAGCATCCCAAAATCATGTGGAGTGGAGCCATGATTTCCCAAAAACCTTGGGTCCCGGGGCACTAGCAAATGATTTCCTCATTTCCCCTCCGCCTAAATTCGTGCCCCCTCTTTCCAAGGGCCCCGGGGCGTCGGGGAACGTCGGTGCTGGATACCTCGTCCTTCCTCCCCTTCCTCCGGCCGGCTTCAAACAGCCCTGATTGCCTCAGATGAGCACCCTAGGTGATGCAGCCTTGCACGCCCCGGACCCAACCCCTGCCCAAAGAAAAACGATAAAAATTTTGAAAGTTAGGCCTTGTGGATTTCGGAGGAGGGAGAAAGGCTCCGTGTCCGCTCTGTGTCCGCTCTCCCCGTCGCTGGTGGGACCTGTTTTCAGAGTGTCCAAAAGATCATTCAAAAAACTAAGTACCACAATTCTCATGTGCAAGGGGGATGTCCGCACTACATTTTGGTGGCTTCTTCAAAATGGCAAGGATGGTGCAGAGTCTTTCACTGCTCCACTCTCGGTGGCTCAACCCCAGGTCCGACCGTGCTTGTAGGCCCTGTGGTTTACTTTGTACTGCGTAATGGCTTGCGTGCTGCCACAATGCTGGAGCATGTGGAGGGGGGGAATTCCAGGGTTGCCCGTCAACAATGAGACGGTTGACGGGGGGGGCCGGGGCTGAGCTGAAAACAGCGGGGGACGAAAACAGGGTGGAACGGCGGAAGTGCGAACTCAGACCTCGAGCCCTTTCCCCAAACAGGCAGTCCAGACCCGGGTATGCTTTAGAAAATTTTGGACGACGGGTTTTATGCATGTGCCCGGCAAGGGATTGTTCCAGCCCACGATTTAAGGGCGGCCAGCAGATTTCGCCCGTTATCGACACCACCTTGCCTGGCACAAAGGGTTTTTGTCACCCCGCCAGCGCTCGTCTCGTTTCAGGGTCGTCACAGTCCTTACCTGTGTGTGGAGGTCTCCAAGACGATTAATTTCAACACGGCCCCGGTTTCTCTGGGCCGGTGCCCGAGATGACCTTGGGGAAAAGCCCCGCACCTCATGCGTTTTGAAGGCCGTGCGCCGGCCTGAGAGCCCCGTCACCCCCAGAGATATCCACCCAGCTCACCCAGTGAGCTGTCACAGAGATATAGCGGCCTTGGCCGTGCTTACTAGTCCATGTGTCGGTGGTGGATGGACTTTTCCGGATACAGATGCAGACAACACCTTGAAATTTTAGATGACACGTGGCTGGCCAGGGCAGGGATGGCTTTTCTGGCAAAGAAATGCCTGCTCAGCATCTGGTATTGGGGGCAAGCAAGGGCCATGATGTGGCGGAACCCATCTGTGTCCACCAGACGGAAAGGCAACATTTCCAAGGCCAAAAGCCTGGCAATGCCGACATTCAGGCATGTGGCTTTGGGATGGTTTGGTTAAAGTGTTTCGTCTGCTCCCAAACCTGGAAGACAGAAGGCTGGCTTCTATACTAGCCGCTGTACGGCGTGCAGGTCGTCAAACTGGCGGGAGGAGAAGGGGTAGCATGGGTCTGGTGGTGCTGGTGGTACTCGGGCGACGGTGGAGGCTGAAGCGGAGGCTGATCCCTGATCTTGACTCTGAGAGACATGGGCAGCTGAGGAACGCTTGGTGGTGGCGGAGGAGGAGGCGGAGACAGAGGGTTTGACAGTGGTTGGAGGCTTGGCATCGGTGTGGCTTTTTTTGGCCAAGTGTTGGCTCCATTTCAACTCATGCATTCGCTGCATGTGACTAGACATGTTGGTGGTGGTTAAACACCTAAGATTCTTGCCTCTACTGATGCGTTTACAGCAAAGGCGGCATATGAGATCGCTGGGTGAATCAGAGGCTTGCTCAAAGAAGGCCCAGGCTTGAGAGGTCCTGGATATTTTTGACGGCGATAAGCGAGGAGCTGGGTTTCCGCTGACCGTGGCTGGTGGAATCATATCAGCGGACTTCTGCGACCGCCCTCTCCCTTTTTGAGGCGGGACCCGTATTGACACTACCCCATCGTCTTCCTCCTCGTCCAGTGATGAAGCGCTCGCAAGCAAATTCTGCGGAAAAGACCACGATGGATCCGCAATGTCGTCATCATCATCATCATCAACACAGGTGACTTGGTCGTCCTGACTTTCTGCATCCAGGAGCTGCGGGCTACAAGCAAGAGGCACTGCAAGGCGTTGCCGACCGCCCGGGATTTTTGCCGATTGACCGGCTTCCTTCTCCTCCTCTGATGGCATCAGTAACTGGGCGTCAGAGCAGACAAAATCATCCTCTTTGGCCTCTTGATCTTTTAACATGCCTTCTGACCCCAACCGCATTTTGTCATCAAAGAGGTCTTCAGAAAATGGATTATCCACAGTGGTGGGTACACGAGTTGACATTTGGGCTGCCTTCGCTTCATGTTGGACGGATGCTGATGATGCTGATGACGACATTTGTGGCCGTGACTGGGAGGACGACGAGGTAAGACTGCTGGATGCAGGTTGCATTAACCACTGAAGAACAGATTGGCGACGCTGTTCGTTACTGAGATTCACAGGGCCCTGACCCAGCGATGACAGGCCTGACGGTCCTGCAACTGACGATCCGCTGGCATGCGTGTTATCGCCAGCACTGGAAGGAGCACCTTCTCTCGTACCACTACCTCCATGTCCTACCCCTCTCCTAGACCGCTTACCACCTGCATTTCGCTCCATGATCAGAAAGATAAAAATTTGAGAAGGTATGGAAGAGTTTTGGAAAGTCTCTTATTAAAAGACGGCAAATCACAGCTATTCTGAAATCCCTCAAATCAAAACAAAATTGCTGTATTCAAATTTAAGTGCAAGGTGCCTCTATCAACAAAGCTGGACTGCGCCAAAGTGAAAAAACACCTATCTGAAATGTATACGGATAATAAAAGGTATTTTTTGCACCTATCAAATACACCGGCAGTGACTACAAAATTGCTGTATTCAAATTTAAGTGCAAGGTGTCTCTATCAACAAAGCTGGCCTGCGCCAAAGTGAAAAAACACCTATCTGAAATGTATACGGATAATAAAAGTGGAGTTTTGCACCTATCAAATACACCTGCAGTTACTAGAAAAGATCTGTATCCTAATATAAGTTCAGGCTGCCCAACATACAAGTAATATTTCACAGAAAACTGTTAATAAAAAGCCATTGCAATGCAATGTCTAAACAAAGTCTGGGCTGCACAATATCCACTATCCTTTAAAGAGCTTGTCTGTGTTCGCCCGGACTCCCCCTCCCCCGCTCCTCCCCATGACTTTACAGGGCTATATGCTCCTTTAAAATTCTCAGCCTAAGTACCTAAAATCTGCAAATCTCTAATCTACCTAAGTTCTAATGTTCACAGCTAAAAGCATAGCTGTCTGTGTGAACAAATAGAACAATTTCGCTGAGATGTTTGGACAGAGACCGAGCACATGTCCTACTCCTATTAGACACTGACACACACTGAGGCAGAACAGGAAGGGCTGTTCTATGTAAAACGAGGCCATGGGATTTTTCCAGCCAATCGCAACCATACACATCCTAGTCATGATGTCGCACACACAGCTCACCCTGCGCTATTCTCTAAGCTGATTTGCTGGCCGCCAAAATGACAGGAAGCGCCGAAAATGGCGCAATATTAATAGATTATGAGCAGATTTTCACCTAAATTATCGCGTGATCGATAAAATCCGATCATCATACAAACCGTGCCGGGTTCCAGTTTGTCGATAATAATCGCTCAACACTAGACATAAGCATATGAGGACGCACAGGCTGCCCCCATAGCTGTTCCTTAAAGTTGAAGGTAATACATTTCACGGAACAGGAAGAAATTATGGGCGACATGTATGAATCTCGCCACGTCGGGGCGCACCTTTCCGCCAGTTTTCCGGCGAAATTTGCGCCTGATTTATGTCGGCACCGGGGCGTGCTCATACATACTATGTAAAGTCCGCTGCGCCTCGCCAGTGTTTGAGGCGCAGTGCGGGGACATGGGCGCAGTGCGAGACTGCGCCTAAGATTCGTCGCCGGAGGTAGTGCGCTCATACATGTGGTGTAAAGTCCGCCTCGCCAGTGTGTGGGGCGCAGTGCGGGGACTGAGGCGCAGTGTGGGGCTGCGCCTAAGATTCGCCGTCCGAGGAGGTGCGCTCATACATGCGGGGAAAAGTTCCCTGCGCCTCTCCAGTGTGTGGGGCGCAGTGCGGGACTTAGACGCAGAAGGGACTGCGCCGAAGATGTGTTCCGATTCGACAGGCTGGAAAACAGCGAGAAATCATTCAACATGTCCGTGCGGACTATGAATCAAAAATCGCCTTTATAAAGGCGGAAAACATTCTCAGAAAAGAGCTGAAACCTCAAAATAAAAAATACATTAAAAAAAAATCACTTTCGAAAAATCTAGGAACGGAGCAATATCAAGAATTAGGATATTGGAAATTGCCGGGAAATACAGTAATTCAAATTCTGAAAGCTATTCTCATTGGTCGGCATAAACCAGCCAATCAGAATAGGAGCGACAGTGAACCATTAAAACCTATGGAGAACTATTGACCAATCAGAATCAAAGGCGGGACAGTTCAAAATACAGTAAAAATGCAGAAAAGAGCTGATTGGTTGAGCTAATGGGGGCTTGGCTATTTCGGCCAATCAGAATAGGAGCGACAGGGACCAATAATAACCTATGGAGAAGTTTGGACCAATCAAAATCAAAGGCGGGACAGTTCAAAATACTGTAAAAATACAGAAAAGAGCTGATTGGTTGAGCTAGCGGGGGTTTGGCTATCCCAGCCAATCAGAGCGCGAGCGTCCCATTGTAGTCTATGGAGAGATCGGCGCAATGCAATCTCAGCTCTCAGCGCCGTGCGGCATGGAGTATGATAAAAAAATCATTTTTATTAGGTGTAAAATATTATCTGAAAAAGAGCTGAAACCTGCTATACACATTAATCATTTAAATCCCGAACAACGCGTTTGTCGCCGAGACCGGCGCTACATCAGGAATTGGGATATAGAGAATCGCCGGGAAATACAGTAATTCAAATTCTGTAAGCGCTTCTCATTGGTCGGCATAAACCAGGCAATCAGAATAGGAGCGACAGTGACCCAATTCTCTATATTGCAATTCCTTATGTAGCGCCGGTCTCGGCGACAAATGCGTTTTATGTTTATAGAAGGTTTCAGCGCTTTATCTGATGTTTTACACTTAATAAAAATGAGTTTTTTATTCATACTCCATGCCGCACGGCGCTGAGCGCCGAGATTGCATTGCGCCGATCTCTCCATAGACTATAATAGGACAAGTAGCTCGCACTCAGACACAATACGATGGCCTGGTAGACAAACAGCATTTTTATGTATTTTGGGCAGCAGATACAGATAGGCAACTTATGGATATACATGCATGAAATATTTACCTTGTTTTTCAGTCATCAGATTATTATGCACAGCCGTATCCAAAATAGTTGTCAATTCACCCTGAAGTTTATGGGATGGATTAAAGGTCAGCTCTTTATAACATGCAGGTTCCTGAAGTTGTCTTGGGGCCTCCTTTTCGTACATACGTGTGGGCCATATTACAACATTCCCATCCTTATCTGAAAGTTTAAACAAAACCTCTTTCATTTGCCGAAGTTCACATATAGCTTGTCTTTGAGAAGAATTACAATTTCTTCTTTGCTTAACCATCTCCATTTTCTTAAATTCTTTGGATACCAATTTTACAAATAATTCAATATTCGGGTATATAGTTATCGGAGGAAATTTCTTCGATCTAGGAATTAAAGATGTAGGAAATGTACCGCTAGATATATCAGAACCTTCATCTGTTAATGATTCCAGGATAGATATAGCTTCCTGTTCCTGCCTTGTAGGAAAAAGACAAGTTGTGTTTTTTGTGGTCAAAATCTTCTTGAAACTTGTTAACTTGCGGGCAAAGAGATACAAGTCTTTTATAACTGTGGATGAATCAAAATTACAAGATGGAGAAAAAGTCAAGCCCAAACTAAATATATAATTCTGTGCAGAAGTTAGATTATGCTCAGACAAATTGCTTACCTTTAATATCCCATGTCTTCTTGTGCCATTGTCCAACGTGTTTCCCCCATAGGAAATCCAATTTTCTTTTGGGGTATCTTCTAACTGCTTCATACACTTGTGAGGAGCTTGATTCCACTTCTGTGGATGTATGTGGGATTTGATCTTGCAATTAAACATTTCTCCAACCCTTTTTAAAAACCGGGATTAGATTGAAAATCCAGAAGATCTCTCTGAAACTTCTTCATTTTAATAGACTTAATTTGTTTTTCCCATTCTCTTGAAAGCTCCTCCTTCTCATTTTTGAAGGCACCCATGTCAACCAAAGATAGTATACTAGATAACTGAGAATTGGTTAATTCAATCTGTTTAGTTAGATCATCAATGGTTTCTGTGTTCAGAAATCATCTGCATAAATATTTTAAAACAAGTATTGCAATCTTCTTCCCATTCAGTTGAAACAATCATGTTCCTTACCATTTGACGGGAAAACTTGTACTCTCAAACTCCGTGGGATAAGATTTTTTGCCAAATAATTCTCTAAAGAACTCCTATTCCACCATATCATCCTCTTATGTACAAGATTTTTCAACATACTTTTCAATTCTCTTCTATTTTTCAGATCAGAATCTTCAGTAGAACCATTGTCATTATTAAATACAACATCCACTTGTAATCTCCAGGATGCCTCACATGCCCGAAGATCCGTATTAAGGATCACACTGTTACAAAAACACAGGGAGTTAATCACCTATATAAACAATGAAATAAGAGGCTATATTCATAATTATACTAAAAACCTTTCCCCTTTAACAACACCTATCTTTTAAAGGAAAACCAAAGTCAATAATATAAAAATGTAGTCATTTTTAAAAATCAATAATTATAAAAAAAAAGTATAAAAAATACAAAGAACTACACAGAAAGCATGTTTACATAGTCCCAATTTTATCAAAAAACCAAACATATAAGATATCCCCCTATATCCCCTAACAATAAAATATTAAATAAATGCAGTAGCAAACCATAAAAAAACATAAACCCAAAAAATACCCACTTGTTAGGAATCATGACACAGGATATAGACCTAAAACATTAGGCTGGTGGAGAGAGTAAAAAACACACCCCCCGCGCACATTCGCATTGTATTCCTCCAAGGGGGAAATGCAACTTTAAAACCTTGGGAAATTTAAACACACCAAAACCCCTAAACCCTCCTCTTACCATATGAATACACCAATCACAATCACCATTATATATCTGCATGCCATGAAAATAATACATATCCCACCTCGGGACACAACTAAAAAACCCAGGAACAACGAACACGGGGGGGATGTAATGTTGATCTTTGGCTCAGCTTTTTTCTTCCCTTTTTTTTTTTTTCCCCTTTTCATATACCCAAATATCACAAGTAGCTTCTCTTTTCAAGAACCCTATATATCACAGAGTAACTTTCTCCTCTAAAAAAAACCCCTAATCACGACTCACTTCCCCCCTTATAATAACCAAAAATATACAGACTGTTTTTTCCCCCTTTTATATTTTCGAACTCAGTTCTTCCTCTTCCCCTAAAAATCCCTATAATCCAGAGCTCGTTCTCTTCCACCACATATAAACCAGAATCACCACACATAGTACCGAAAAAAAGCTGCCACACCATGACCACATATCACCACCAAATAGTGACTTAGACCACAACACCATGTCCACATATAATCACCACATAGTTGCTTATTAATGCCACCACACCATGACCTCATATCAACAATACTTAGTGACTGATTAATACCCGCACACCATGACTCATATCATAGTGTTTAGCGTTGCTTTTCTATCGAGATCGAGCGATAGTCGATAGTCGGCCGTTC